>JAMPIT010000496.1:0-12607 GCA_026261815.1 Monarcha castaneiventris obscurior | reverse complement strand
CAAAGGACAAGGCAGCTCTCCTGATGTGCCCTGAGTGCCCCTGGAGAGCTCCACTCTGCTGTCTGGGCTGACTGCTGGGCCTCTGTACAGTTCTTGCCCTTTCCATTGCATGGAATAAAACTTTTCTTTGCAAAACACAAAGGGGTTTCTGTGTGTGGGGGTGTGAAACTTTGGGAACTCACTTAGGGAAGACACTTCCAATGCCAGAACCACTTCCCAACACAGGTGACCTCAGGGAGGCCATGACCTTTCATTTCCTCATGTTACTCATGTAAAACCCTCTGCCATCAAGAGTTGATTGAGAAATACACTTCTCTTCTCATTAGAAGTTTATGTGTGACTGGAAGAGTTGAGAACTTCCTCCTGAAGGTTAGAGAGGGGAGGGAGCTCTGAGTCGTGCCCAGCCCCGAGCCAGGCCGCAACAGCACACGGAGGAAAGAGAGTGGAACAAGAATGGCAGAAAATGTCCTGAACTCTGACTTGAACTCGCCTGAATCAGCCAGACCCAGAATCCAGGAGGTCCCTGATGGCCCAGGTAGGTCCATTGCTGAGCACTGAGCTTTCTTTGCATTCTCCAGTCTCTCTCCCCCACATCTGTTGAGAGATGTTCCTTGGAGCATCAAAGTCCCAAGGAACATGAGGGAAATGTGAGGGCCATGCTGGAAAATGTGCAGGTGGAGTGTCCAGATAGGGTTGTTTGTATTCACAAAGGGGAGCTGTGATGAGCTCTACTTTTCTCTTGCTAAAGTGCAAGTGTGAGGGAGCACCTCTGGTGTGATACTAGGAGTAGTTTTTTCAATTGTGGAGCCCATTCCAGAGCTGAACACCCACTGCTGCTGCCCCAGGCCTGTTGTCCCCCAGCAGACTGGGATTCCTGCAGCAGGGGCTGGTGTTTGCTGCAGTCTCCTGCTCAGCTGCTCCTGCTCCCTGAGCACAGCAGGCATTGCCTGGGGACTTCTCCTCCTGCTCTGTCTGTACAAACTGCTTCTTTAATGCACAAGGGTGAAATGTTTCATGCACAGGTTTAGTCTGATTTAGGATCAAAGACTTGGCAAAATTCTAACCGAGGATTTATCTTCTTTGATGAATTTAAAATGATTGCAATAACTTTTGCACTGGTTTTGCAATGTCTGCATAAAAGTGCATCCTAAAGAAAAGCACACTTCATACAGTGTGTCTCTGAATTTCATTCTCAGTTTTCTTCCCTTTCTTCCTAACCTTCTTTTCACTCTGACAGAAATTATTTCTTGCCATCCTGTGCTTGTCTTTTGCACAAAGTGTGAACCCCCTGTATCTCTTTTCATAGGGATAGTTTTTAACACCCCAAAACCCAGGGTTTTATCACCTCTACCAGCAGATGAATTCAGAGCTCACTTGACAGGGAACCACAATAGATGACACCTGATCACAAGGTCCACTTGCTTTATAATTCCAAGATTTTATACTGTTTCAATAACAATGTTTCTCTGCTTGTGCCTTTCTGGGAAATGCCTAACAACTCTTTTCTTATTTTAGACACAAACCTTCCCAGATGCTATCTCTATCTTTCAGAAAAGAGCTCAATGCGCTTGTTTTTTGCCTGGATCCCATTGTCTCTGAGCAGCCCCTTGGAGCTCCTCTTTACTGAGCCCCCTCTCCTTCAGGCAGCTCCCTCTCTGGCCCACCCCTCTCTGTGTGTCCTTGTGCAATCCAGGCCTAGGAGGACTCTCCTGCTTTTCACCTCTCCTCAAACCCATGGCAGGTTGGGATCAGTTCCCTGAGGGGTCCAGAGGCAGTGGGGAAGCACCAGGACATTCAGCCTGGCTCCAGCCTGCAGATCTGGAAGGCTCAAGCATGGAAATCTGGAAGGCTCTAGATGCCCAGTGGGAGCCTGAAAAGGCATCTGGGAATGCAGAGGAAAGGGGTTCTTTTTTCCAGCTGTTCCCTGTTGGAACCCTGGGTTTTAGGTTTATGAGTTATAGTAATGTATATTGTAATGTAATGTATATGCATGAAACAAGATGGAGGATTTTGGGTGTGGGTTTTTACTTCTTCTTTTTTCTTTCTTTTTCACAAACCTATATTTTCTGGTATTGGTTCAAAAAATCCGTAGTGCAGGACATGAATAGTTAGTTATTGGGTTATAAGTAAAAACAATTTGCTTGGCAATTCTTGATTGGTTAAATTAGGCTTTAAAAGACCTTGGAAGTAGCACTCAGTGGCCATTTTCCACCTTGGCATCAAAGGAGCACATTCCTTACAGCTGTGCTATAGATAAGAACTAATCAACAAACAAATTAGAAGAATAACCCTGGTGCCTCCTGTGTCATAATCCAAACTCTGAGTAAAAGAACTAGAGAGACAGAGGCAGAGGGGAAAACAAAACAAATGGAGATTTTTTACAGTTCCCCACATCTTTGTTTTTCTGTCCCTCTGTAGGGAAAAGCCGTTGTTCCAGAACTCGAGTTCCTGTCCTGGTTGCTGTCCTGCTTGTGATGATCCTCGTAGTGGTCATACCCCTGTATCTGACACTCACAGGTAAGTCCTGCTTAAATTGTAACACTGGAAGTAATTTGTGTCTCTCTCCCACTGACTGATGCCCAGGCCCTGACAAAGGCAGGAGGAGCAGAAGTCTGGTGTGAAGGCCAAGGACAGCAGCTTTCAGCCAACCGTAGCTGTAAGAGAAAATCTGTAAAAAATGCCAAGTGGTTTGGTAGTTTCAAAATCTAAGATAAAAAGCCAAAACCCAATTGAAAACTGACAAGGTTCAAGCACTGCAGAATTTATTATACAAATGTTTTGAAGAAACAAGTCAAGATCAGATAATGCCTATCCTTATTGTGATTGCAATCCTTGAGAATATTTCAGGATTATGATACTCTACCGTGGCATCCAGGTGTGACACCAAAAATCTTAAAATAATTAGGAATAAAAGCTCCTTTGAAAGAGACAGCAAAGTTACACATGAAAGGAATTTTTGATACCTTACTGAAATAAAAGCCTTGTGTTCAGTCTCTGCATAGATATCATGGAGTTTGTAATAATCTCTGAGCTACCTAGAAAGACACGTTATATTCTCTAGAAAGAAAACATTCTTATCTCCATGAAAAAAAAAAATCATTAGAGCCATGTGGTACTTCCTTTGAAAGTTTGCAAGGAATCAATTTAAATTTCAGATGTTGCTTGTTGTCTCTTTCCATATTTTGATAACTGAGTAAGTCTGAAAGGTTTCCACAACCAATCATGCTCAAATCCCAGACTTCCCCAACTACTCAGAGCTACCCACGGTGAAAAAATGCCAAAACCTTTAATGCATTTGGCATAAAACAGAAGCTTAGGTGAGGTAATTGCTTTTTGTTTTTCAAGGCAAAGAGTACAGGGAACATATCTGATAGTGCTCTGATGTGTGTAAGATGTGAAATACCAGAGAAAGGACAAATTAAAAACAATTAATAGACCAAGACAACGTGAGGAGGTGAAATTAGCTGCATTTAATGGAGCACAAAATCTGGAGGTGATGTCATTTGTCTCTCATTGCTGTGGCTCTGTGTGTGCTGTGCCTCACATTCACCTCTGCTCTGAGAAGGGCTGCAGCAGTTCTGGGTCAGTTCCAGAGTCTGGCCCTTTGGAAAGCGACTCCTTGGTGTGTGCTGCAGCTTTGAGGGTTGTTTGCAATGGATGAGCAAAGAGGCAGAGCTGGCATTTTGTGCTGGGTGATGGGGGGTCAGAGAGGTCCAGCAGAGCTCTGGCAGTGTGTGGCACAGTGCTCATTCCTTGCAAGTAAAAATCCTATTCTTGTTTCTGCATGGTCCAACTGCAGGCAGCCAACGGGACTCAGCAAAGTCACCACCCAGCCGTGAGGAGGCACCAGGTAGGGGATCCTCTGTCATTGCAAAGGGACTTTCCAGAAGCCTGTGGGATTGACTGTTCAGGGGGACAGAAAAGGGGCTGTGTCAGCATTTTTTTCAGAAGGAAAACAAACAACCCCTCTGCCATGTGAGGAATACAAACCTTACCCTGGACACTGCCAGGATGAGCTCTGGAGCCCATGGAGGATTTGCATTTGCACCTCCTTTGGAACCAGTGCTGGCTCAGCTCTGCATTCCTGTTCCACAGGGAAGAACTGCTGCCTCTCTGCTGCCAGAGCAGAGCATTCTGAGGCTGGGGAAAGGACAGGAGAACCAATCCCTCTGGTACCCCTGCCCTGCAGGGAGCAGGGTGGGCAATGTGCCTGTGCTGCTTTCCCAGCGCCCTCCATTCCCAGCCTTTGACCTCAGTGCAGTCCCATGCTGCTCTTTAGGAGCTTCTGGGTCCCCAGCCAAAGGGTCTCCTGCAGGCCCTGTCTCCCTGAATCTCATCCCCCTTTCCAGCTCCCCCTCTCTGCTCCTGCCGCTGCCCTGCAATGCACACAAATGTTGGTGCTTTCAGTAGCACCTCTGCCTGCCCAGTTCTGCATCAGGCAAATCACACTTCAGGGATCTGAGAGCTGCTTTTGTGCCCTGAGCATTTCTCTGTATGCCCTGAGCAAGGATGGGAAAGGCTGGATCATGTTTGCTGTGCTGCTCCCTGTGTCTGGCTCCTGCCTGGTGATTCTGGGCTGGGACCAGCTCCAGAGCCTGTGGGGGATCCCTGGTGCTCCAGTGACAATTCTCAGCAGGGGCACACGGGCATTTCTGTGGCTCTAACTGCCTCTCTGACCTCTCTCTTGTCATGGCATCCTTTTGCCATCTCTAGTCTTTTTCTAATTTGCTTTTTTTACTTCGAAAGTGGATCCAGTGCAGTGTTGACAAAGTGCTGACATTAATTCCATTTAAGCCATCCCATTAAGCCAGCAGAATGCATTTGAACTGATAGAAAACCTTATCTCTGTGTGGAGATAGAACCAAGGAGGCTCACTGCTGGATGTCAGGATGGCTTTGAGTGTTTCATAAATATGGAACATCCTATGTCTTACTTTGTACCCACATCCTTCAACTTTACACTCGTCCACATACATCCTTCCCTGCTGGCTTGTGTTTCTCACATAACTATGTTACACCTCCACATGTAGCATGATCTGCAGTTTTCTGCCTTCCAGGTTTTCACCATTTTCCCCATTTGTGTGTGGATGTGAACTGAATGACACAATCAGGGACCAGCAGTGAAAAGTGAACAGCAGGAGATGAGGAAGAAGAGAGAGGGCACTGATGATACCTCCCTGTCACAGTTTCACATGCAATACTCCCACATTTCCCTCAGGGATTTCCTGAGATTTCACTCAGGGAATTCCTCATGTCAGGCTCTGCAGAGTCACCATCCCAGAGATATTCAAAGCCTGCCTGTGCATGGTCCTGGACACTCTGCTCTGGCCAACACCTGAGCAGGGTTTGGGACTCGGGGATATGAAAAGGTCAATTCAAACCTAAACTGTTCTGTGGCTGTGTGCTCAGGACAGAAGAGCTGACGTTCCCAGAGATCCTCTAGAACTTTCTTTTTATTTCCTTACTTTGAATTCATGTTAGATCTGTAACCTCCTAGTGCCTGGGTGGAAAGAGAGCTCTAGGTGTGGGATTGAAAACCAGCTTTAGCAATCCAGCTATCTCCCAGCAGATAGCCCTTGGGATTTGTTAGTATAGCCATGTTATATTTAGGCCATACATCTTCCAGCTCTTGCAGCTCCTCACAAGGAACTACTCTGAACTCAAAGATCTGCCCAGCTCTTACTCAGTCAATCCTGACACAAGGCATTAATTCAGCTTCTCTACCATGACCTTCTCTGCTGAATGTTTCCTGCAGAGCCAACCATCCTGCCTGGATCCCATTGTCTCTGAGCAGCCCCTTGGAGCTCCTCTTTACTGAGCCCCCTCTCCTTCAGGCAGCTCCCTCTCTCACCCACCCCTCTCTGTGTGTCCTTGTGCAATCCAGGCCTAGGAGGACTCTCCTGCTTTTCACCTCTCCTCAAACCCATGGCAGGTTGGGATCAGTTCCCTGAGCACAGGGGTCCAGAGGCAGTGGGGAAGCACCAGGACTTTCAGCCTGGCTCCAGAGTCCCAGTGGGAGCCTGGAAAGGCATCTTGGAATGATGGGGAAAGGTGCTTTTTCCAGCTGTTCCCCTAATCTTATTTTTTTCTGTCTCTCTCTAGGAAAAAGATGTTGTTCCACAACTCGAGTTGCTTTCCTGCTTACTGGGATAATCCTGCACCTGCTCATTGTTGTGTGTCAGATGATCCCATGTAAGTGCTGTAGTGCAATATCAGCAATTAATTTGTGGCTCTCTCCCACTGACTGACGTCCAGGTCAGGACATCCAAGGCCAGGAGGAACACAAGTCTGGTTTGAAGGCAAAGGACAGCAGTTTTTAGCCAACTATGACTGTAAGCAGAAATGTGTAAGAGAGTTGAGTGGTTTGAGAGTTTAAAATTCCAAAAGAAAAAAAAAGCCAAAACCTAATTGGAAACTGACAGTGTTTATCCCAGCCCAGGAGTTTTCCCGCTTTGAGCCCTCCCCATCTCCCTTCTCCTCTCCCCATCCCATGGAGGGGCAGAGAGCCAGTGGCTTTATGGGGATTGTTTGCCAGCTGGGGTCCAATCCCAAGAGGCCCAGAGCTGCCCCCAGGGCTCCAGGAGATCCCACACAACGCTGAGCACGGCAGGATGATCCCCTCACCCAGGGGCTGCTGAGGCTCTCTGATGTCCCCAGGACAGGCTGTGCCCTCTGGGCTGCCAGGGCACTGCTGGCTCCCCCTGAGCCTGGTGCTGAGCAGCACATGGGGCTGGGGGTGGGACTGCTCCTGGGAGATTCAATCTGCCCTCCACACCAAAGCCAAATAAATCTGGCATCTTCAACTGGCAATTGCTGCTGAGGGACAGGATGTGTCCTCCGACAGTTATTGCCAGCACAATGTCCACAGAGCTGCCACCTCCTGCTCTAGGAAAGCATGAATCCTGTGTGAATTACAAACCTGGAAACACAAGGACTTGTCTTGTTTAGGCTGAACTATTCCAGCTGAAATTGTTGCATATTAAGCACCTTCTGCACTTCCTGAAACAGAATGGACCAATCCCCCTTCCTGAACGATGCCTCTCTACCTTTTCCCCTCTCCTCCAACCCATCTGTTCAGGTCCCTGAGCACAGGGGTCCAGAGCCAGTGGGGAAGCACATTCAGCCTGGCTCCAGCATGGAAACCTGGAAGGCCCCAGAGTCCCAGTGGGAGCCTGGAAAGGCATCCTGGAATGCAGAGGAAAGGTGCTTTTGTCCAGCTGTTCCCCACATCTTTATTTTTCTGTCCCTCTCTAGGGAAAAGCCGTTGTTCCAGAAGACAACTTGCTGTCCTGGCTGCTGTCCTGGTTGTGACTGTACTGGTCCTAACACTGAATTGGACACTCCTGTGTAAGTCCTGCTAAAAATGTAGCAGTGGCAATTAATTTGTGGCTCTCTCCCACTGCCTGAGGTCCAGGCCATGACATCCAAAGGCAGGAGGAACAGAAGTCTGGTGTGAAGGCCAAAGACAGCAGTTTTTAGCCAACCACGGCTGTAGGAGGAAATCTGTAAAAAAGCCAAGTGGTTTGAAAGTTCAAAATTCCAACAGAAAAAAAAAAGCCACAATAAAATTGAAAACTGACAGTGTTCAAACACTAAGGAATTTATTATACAAATGTTTTGAAGCAACCAGTAAAGATCAAATAATGCCTATTGGTCTTATTATTGCAATCCTTGAGAATATTTCAAGGTGATGATGTTGTCTAATGACACCAAGATGTGACACCAAAAATCTTACAATAATTATGAATTAAACCTCATTTGAAAGAAGCATTGAAATCAGAATTTAAATGAACTTATTTGCAGCTTATTTAAATAAAAACTCAGTTTCTGCACTGAGTTCATAACAATTTTTAAGCTACATAAACTGATAAATAACATTTTGTAGAAAAAAGTATTCTTATCACCACCAGGAAAAAAAAAAGCCACTTGATAGTTCCTTGGAATGTTTTCAAAGAATCATTTTTATATTTCAGATGTTGTTTCTTCTTTCCTCTGATAGCTCAGAAAGCTTGAGAAGCTTCCACAACCAGTCACTCTCAGGTCTCAGAGTTTGCCACCTGCTCAGAGATGCCCATGGTGAAAACATGGCAAAGCCTTTGATCCATGGAACTTAAAAATAGGGCTGGGGGAGCCAATTTGCTCTTCTTTTTCAAGGCAAAGAGTTAAGGACAGATATTTGACAGGGCTCTGATATTTATAAAATGTCAAACACCAAAGGATGAGAAAAATCAAAAACAAATTCCAAACCAGCACAAAGTAACAAGGTGTAATTAGCATTCAATGCAGCTTTAAGTCTAACATTGAAATGTCAGACTTGGATCCAGGTCTGGCTTTAGTTCTAGCTCCTTTGTGGGTTCAGTACCACCTCAGTGACCTGAAAAAGTTCTACTAAAGAAACTTGATATCTAGATCAAACTCGAGAAATTAAATCAAGGGGGATTTCAAATTTAAGAGCACACGGGCTTCACTTGTGCTCCAAATAAAATCTGTTGCCATTTTGAGGAGTTTCTTCTGAGTTTTAGTTTAGTATGAATTGTCCATATGGTCTTCTTATACCAAATACACTGGTATTAGGATAGAACTCGTTTAAATGAACTAAAGCGTTGCCTTTTACTCAGTGGAACCTGACCTGACCATTTTAGGATTTTTACAGCAGAATCATGAGCAAAGAGGCAGAGTTTGCATTCTGTGTTGGGTGATGGGGGTCAGAGAGGTCCAGCAGAGCTCTGGCAGTCCGTGGCACAGTGGTCATTCCTTGCAAGCAGAAATTGTGTTCTCATTTCCAGATGCTCCAACTGCAGGCAGCCAAGAGGACTCAACAACGACCATCCCTGAGGAGGCACTGGGTAGGGGATCCTCTGTCATTGCAAAGGGACTTTGCAGAAGCCTGTGGGATTGATGGCTAAGGGGGACAGGAGAGGGGCTGTGTCTGCATTTTGTTCAGAAGGGAAACAAAGAAAGAAAGCCTCTGCTGTCTCAGGAATACAAACCTTACCCTGGGCACTCCCAGGATGAGCTCAGGGGAAGGGACAGGAAGAACAATGCCTCTGGTGCCCTGGCACTGCAGGGAGCAGCATGGACAATGTGCCTGTGCTGCTTTTCCAAGGCCCTCCATTCGCAGCCTTTGACCTCAGTGCAATTCCCTGTTGCTGTTTAGGAGCTGCTGAGCAAAGATGGGAAAGGCTGGATCATGTTTGCTGTGCTGCTCCCTCTGTCTGGCTCCTGCCTGGTGATTCTGGTCTGGGACCAGCTCCAGAGCCTGTGGGGGATCCCTGGTGCTCCAGTGACAATTCTCAGCAGGGGCACACGGGCATTTCTGTGGCTCTAACTGCCTCTCTGACCTCTCTTTTGTCATGGCATCCTTTGGTCAGTGTGAACGTGGATTTTCCACACCTGTTCTTCCCTCATGCAGGCTGCCCCCCAGACATGCAGGACTGCTCTGGCAGTCTGTGGCACAGTGGTCATTCCTTGCAAGCAGAAATTGTGTTCTCATTTCCAGATGCTCCAACTGCAGGCAGCCAAGAGGACTCAACAACGACCATCCCTGAGGAGGCACTGGGTAGGGGATCCTCTGTCATTGCAAAGGGACTTTGCAGAAGCCTGTGGGATTGATGGCTAAGGGGGACAGGAGAGGGGCTGTGTCTGCATTTTGTTCAGAAGGGAAACAAAGAAAGAAAGCCTCTGCTGTCTCAGGAATACAAACCTTACCCTGGGCACTCCCAGGATGAGCTCAGGGGAAGGGACAGGAAGAACAATGCCTCTGGTGCCCTGGCACTGCAGGGAGCAGCATGGACAATGTGCCTGTGCTGCTTTTCCAAGGCCCTCCATTCGCAGCCTTTGACCTCAGTGCAATTCCCTGTTGCTGTTTAGGAGCTGCTGAGCAAAGATGGGAAAGGCTGGATCATGTTTGCTGTGCTGCTCCCTCTGTCTGGCTCCTGCCTGGTGATTCTGGGCTGGGACCAGCTCCAGAGCCTGTGGGGGATCCCTGGTGCTCCAGTGACAATTCTCAGCAGGGGCACACGGGCATTTCTGTGGCTCTAACTGCCTCTCTGACCTCTCTTTTGTCATGGCATCCTTTGGTCAGTGTGAACGTGGATTTTCCACACCTGTTCTTCCCTCATGCAGGCTGCCCCCCAAAATGGGAGAAACATGGGCGAAAATGCTACTTCTTTTCTCCAGACCAGAATCTGAAGGACTGGGATGCCTCCAGAGAAGAATGCACTGCCATGGGCTCAGAGCTGGTGATCATTGACAGCAGGGAAGAGCTGGTGAGACCCAAATCCCTGGGGCAGCTGCCTGGGGGGCTGGAGCTGCCTGGCTGAGGGCTGAGCAGGGACACTTGTGCCAGCTCCTGTCCTGTGTCCTTGGGCTCTGGGACCTGCTGCCAGCCATGGACACCCCAGCCCTGGCAATGGGAGCAAAGCCCTGCCCAGGGAGAGGCCTCCTGGGGCTTGGAGTCCTGCCCCTGGAAGCTTCTGTGCCCAGGCCCAATCCCATGGGAAGGAGCAAACTCCCTGCCTGCCTGGCTGGGATTTTAGAGGGATTCAGCACACAGGCCAGGGAGGCTGAACAGGCACTTCTTTGGGAGAGCCATGGCTCTGACAAAACCTGAAAAGGCTTTGCCACCCCCACCAGAACAGAAAAGTGTCCCCAGGTATCAAGTGTGACCTGTTAAACTACAAATTACACCTGCAATGGCACCACAGGGGTGTTATCACATTTGTTATATTCATAGGGAGCCTCCAAAATGGAGAAATCCATCCTCTGGAGCTGTGGGAAGAGGTGCTGTGGCTGGATGCACACTGCAGTCTCTGTGCTGGCTGTTTAGCACTGAGCTTTCTGTGCCTCTGCTGAAGAAAATGTCATTTTCATGTATTCCCATTGTTGGCTTCCTTTCCAGAGTTACCTTCTCTCACAATCAAAATATAACTACTATTTCCTGGGTCTCAGATTCTCTCAAGAGGAGCAGAAGTGGAAGTGGATCAACAACGTGGAACATGACCCAGCCATGTGAGTTCATTCCAGCAAGTCTCTGCCATGCAGTGTCTGGGAATGGGAAAATCCCAAAGGCAGAGCAAAGAGCAGTGAGCCCAAGAGAGATCAGGGAGTGTGGTTTGGGGGAAGCCGATTCCTTGAGATCCAGGTGCTTCAGCACAAGCCTGTGCCAAGGAAAGGGAGCCTTGCAGTGCCATGGGACACAGGCCTGTCCCATCAGGGTGGCAGGAGAGGACACAGCTGTAGTTCTGCTGGGCAAGGAAGGATCTGACTGGATGCAGCTCCCTGGGCAAAGGAAGGAGCCAGGAGGCAGGGACAGGAGAGAGGGTGATGCCAGCACCATTGGCTGGAGGGGACCCAAGCAGGGGAAGGTCTCTGGATGGGAAAGCATTGGCAGGAACTTCTGTGGATATGTGGGGAACAAAAGTGAGGAATGGGAGGGAGGTTCCAGCAAGGCAGTTCCTGATCCCAGTGCCAGTAACACAGCTTAGCAGCCAGGCCAGGTGCCACTCTGCCTTTCACTGCATGTCAGGAATGTGATCACATTTTACTTTTTTCTCCTGTTCAGGTTCAATATAAGTGGAATTTATTCCGACTATCTCTGCACAAACATTGGATTTGGTCATGTACAAACTGCACCTTGTGGTGGATCCTCAACAACACAAAATATGTGTGAAAAAGCTGCAACAGTTTCAGCCAGGCTTCCGAAGGAGAGCTAAAACCAAGAGGTCCAGGCTGGAATGTCCTTGCCAGCTTCCTGTAGGAAACGTGGATGGGATGTGTCTCTTTTCTCTTTAGCTGCCCAATCTCTGCTCCCAGGGACTCCTGCAGCCTCCCTCCAGACACGAGGCCCAGCTCAGCCCAGCCTTTCCCCGATGCTGTGTGGGCCTGGATGGATCCCCCCTGCAGGAGCTGCCACTGGCACACAGGAGGAGCCTGGGACAGCCTCGTGCCAGAGGTGGCACTTCAAGGCAGCCACTGCCAGGGGAGAGGAGTCCAGCCTGGGGCCAGGGTGATCCCAAACAGAGCCTGTCTCTCCCAGGCACGTCCATCCACAGCCCTGTGTTCCCAGCCCTGCCTGGGCACAAGGAGACCCTTCCCAGCCTGGCCACAGCCTGGCCTTGCCTGCAGCCACAAGGGAAGGGCAGCACAGATTTCTGGTTGGATCCTGCAGGGAAGGGCAGCCCCACACCATTGCCAGGTCTCATGGCCAGGAAGGACAGGACAAGTCAGGTGTGGGTGTGGATAAACCTTCCCCTGGCCCTGACTGTCTGTTCCAAGAGCACACGGGATCCCAGAGCCTGTGGGGGGAATGGGAATCAGCACAAGGGAAAGGATCCTACAGCAGCACAGCTCTGGGCATAAAATCAGCCCCAGGCCCGTGTAGGGCAGGGAAGGAGGGCCAGATTTAGGATCTGCTGGGGAAGGGCACAGGATGGAGCCCAGCAGAGACCAGCAAGGCCTGAAGAACAGAGTCCCAGCAGAAGCTGAACTGGGCAGAAAAGAGGACAACGAAACCCACGGTGACCTGTGAAGGAGCTGGTGAGAATTATGAGAGTGGCCCGCAGGGAATGGCAACACCGTGCTCTGCCCTCTTTTCCTTGGAGATTGAT
>JAMPIT010000495.1:0-19697 GCA_026261815.1 Monarcha castaneiventris obscurior | reverse complement strand
GAAGAATCTATGGAGTCAATCATGCTGCCAAACATTGATGGGGTGGTGCTGCTAGAAAGTGATTAATTGGAGTCAGTGGGGCTGCCAAAAAATGATGGGTGGGGTGCTGCCAGAAACGGGTCTATGGGGTCAGTGGTGCTGCCAAATAGTCATGGGTGGTGCTACCAGAAAGGGGTCTATGTAGTCAGTGGGGCTGCCAAATAGTTATGGGTGGGGTGCTACCAGAAAGGGGTCTGTGGAGTTAATGGGGCTGCGAAATAGTGATGGGTGGTGCTGGTAGAAGGGGATCAGTTAGAGTCAATGGGGCTGCCATATAGTGAAGGGTGGTACTGATAGGAAGGGGTCTGTGGAGTCAATGGGGTTGCCAAATACTTATGGGGTGGTGCTGCCAGAAAGGGATCTTGGGAGTCAAGGGAGCTGCCAAATAGTGATGTGGGGGGACGGGGGGGGTGCTGCCAGAAAGGTATCTGTGAAGTAATTGGGGCTGCAAAGTAGTTATTTGTTAGGGGGTGCTGCTAGAAAGGGATGTCTGGAGTCAGTGAGGCTGCCAAATAGTGATTGGAGTTGCTGCCAGAAAGGGATCTATGACCTCAGTGGGGCATCCAAATAGTGATAAGGGGGTGCTGCTAGAAAGGGATCCCTTGAGTCATTGGGGCTGCTAAATTGAGAGTGGGGGTGGTGCCAGAAAGGGATCCATCCAGTCAGTGGGGCTGCCAAAGCATGATGGCGGGGTGCTGCTAGAAAGGGATCTCTGGCGTCAGTGAGGCTGCCAAATAATGATGGGGGGTTGTTGCCAGAAAGGGGTCTATGACGTCTGTGGGGCTTCCAAATTGTGACGCAAGGGTGCTGCTAAAAGGGGATTAATTAGAGGCAATGAGGCTGCCAAATAGTGATGGCAGGATGCTGTCAGAAAGGGAGAAGTTAAACTCCATGGGATTGCCAAATAGTCATGTCTGGTGCTGCTAGCAAGGGATCTATGGAGTCAATGAGGCTTCCAAATCGTGATGGGGGGGCTGCTCCTAAAAAGGGATCTCTAGAGTCAATAGGGCTGCCAAATAGTGATGGGGCGGTGCTGCCAGAAAGGGATCTCCTGAGTCAACGGGGCTGCCAAATTGTGACGTCGGGGTGCCGCTAGAAAGTGTTCTATGGAGTCAGTAGGGCTGCCAAAATGTCATGGTCTAGTGCTGCCAGAAAGGGACCTAGGGACTCAATAGGGGCTGCTGCTAGAGTGGGATGACTGGAGGGAATGGGGCTGCAAAATAATGATGGGCGTTGCTGCCAGAAGGGGATCTCTGGAGTCATTGGTGCTGCCAGAAGGGGATCTCTGGAGTCATTGGTGCTGCCAGAAAGGGATCAGTTGGAAATCATGGGGCTGCCAACTAGTAATGGGAGAGTGCTTCCATAATGGGATCTAGGGAGTCAATGGGGCTACCAAATACTGATTGGCGTTGCTGTGAGAAAGGGATCTATAGAGTCAACGGGGCTGCCAAATTGTGACGTCGGGATGCTGCTAGAAAGTGTTGTGTGGAGTCAATAGGGCTGCCATTTAGTCATGGCGTAGTGCTGCCAGAAAGGGTCCTCTGGAGGCAATGGGGCTGCCAAATCGTGATGGGGGAGTGCTTCCAGAAAGTAATCTAGGGAGTCAGTGGTGCTGCCAAATAGTGATGGGGGCGGTGCTGCCAGAAAGGAACCTCTGGGGTGAATGGGGCTGCAAAATAATGATTGGCATGGCTGCCAGAAAGGGATCTCTGGAATCAATGGTGCTGGGAAATCCTGATGGGGTGGTGCTGCCAGAAAGGGATCTCTGCGGTCAATGGGGCTGCAAAAGAGTGGCATGGTGGGGCTGCTAGAAGGGGATCAATTAGAGTCAGTGGGGCTGGCAAATTGTGATGGGCTGTGTGCTGCCAGAAAGAGATCTAGAGAGTCAATGGGGCTGGCAAAAAGAGATGGGGGAGTGCTGCAAGAAAGGGCTCAATTGGAGTCCGTGGTTCTGCCAAACTGTGATGTGGACAGGCGGGGGGGTGCTGCCACAAAGGGATGTCTGGAGTCAATGGGACTGCCAAATAGTGATGCTGAGGTGCTGCCAGGGAGGGATCAATTGGAGTCAATGGGGCTCGAAATACTTACGGGGGTGTGCTGCCAAAAAGGTATCAATAGTGTCAATGGGGCTGCCAAATAGTGGTGGAGGGGTGCTGCCAAAAATCGATATGTGGAGTCAGTGGGGCTTCCAAATCGTGGTGGTGGGGTGCTGCCACAAAGGGATCTGTGGAGTCAATGGGGCTGCCAAATAAAGATGGGTGGGTGCTGCTGCAAAGGGATTCATTGGAGTCAGTGGGGCTGCCAGACAGTGATTCAGGTGGTGCTGCCAGAAAGGGATCCAGAGTTTCAGTGGCGCTGCCAAATCGTGATGTGGGGGGTGCTGCCAGAAAGGGAGCTATCGAGCCAATGGGGCTGCCAAATCATGACTGGAGGGGCTTCTGCTACAAAGGGATGTCTGGAGTCAATGGGGCTGCTAAATACTGTTTGGAGTTGCTGCCAGAAAGGGATCTCTGGAGTCAACAGGGCTGCCTAATCTTTATGGGGGGCTTCTGCTAGAAAGTGATCAGTTAGAATCAATGGGGCTGCCAAATCATGATGTGGGGATGCTGCTAGAAAGGGATCCATGGAGTCAATAGGGCTGCCAAATAGTCCTGGGGTAGTGCTGCCAGAAAGGGATCAGTTTGAGTCAATGGGGCTGCCAAATACTGATTTGCCTTTCTGCCAGAAAGGGATCTATACTGTCAACGGGGCTGCCAAATAATGTTGGGGAGTTGCTGCTGGAAAGGGATCAATTGGAGTCAGTGTGGCTGCCAAATAGTCATGTGGGGGGGCGGGGGGATGCTGCCAGAAAGGCATCTCTGGAGTCAGTGGGGCTGAGAAATAATGATGGGGTCAGGGGGTGATGCCAGAAAGGGATGTGTGGAGTCAATGGGGCTGCCAAATAGTTACAGAGGGGTGCTGCTAGAAAGTGTTCTATGGAGTCAGGAGGGCTGCCAAATAGTGATGGGGTGGTGCTGCCAGAAAGTGACCTCTGTAGTCATTGGTGCTGCCAGAAAGGGATCAGATGGAAATAATGGAGCTGCCAAATAGTAATGCGGGGGTACTTCCAGAAAGGGATCAGTTAGAGTCTATTGGGCTGCCAAATAGTGATGGGGAGAGTGCTTCCAGAAAGGGATCTAAGGAGTCAATGGGGCTGCCAAATGTTGATTGGGGTTGTTGCTAGAAAGGGGGCAATTAGAGTCAATGGGGCTGTCAAATAGTGGTGGGTTGCTGCTGCTAGAAAGGAATCTATGGAATCAGTGGGGCCTCCAAATAGTGATGGGGTCGGGGGGTGCTGCCAGAAAGGGATCTCTGTAGTCAGTGGGGCTGGCAAATAGTGATTACCATCGCTGCCAGAAAGGGATCTCTGTAGTCAGTGGGGCTGCCAAATAGTGATGGGCAGTGCTGCCAGAAAGGGATCTCTGTAGTCAGTGGGGCTGGCAAATAGTGACTCAGTGTTGCTGCTAGAAAGGGATAAAGTAGAGTCAATAGGGCTGCCAAATAGTTATTGGGGTTGCTGCCAGAAGGTGATAAATTGGGGTCTCGGGGGCTGCAAAATAGTTATGGCGGGGTGCTGCAAGAAAGGGAATAATTGGAGTCAGTGGGGCTTCCAAATTGTGATGTGGGGGGGTGGGGTGGTGCTGATAGAAAGGCATCTCTGGAGTCAATGGGGCTGCCAGATAGTGATGGTGCAGGGCTGCCAGAAATGGATCCGTAAAGTCAATGGGGCTGCCAAATAGTTATGGGGGGTGCTGCCAGAAAGGGATGTCTGGAGTCAATAAGGCTGCCAAATAGTGACCTATAGGGGGTGCTTCCAGAAAGCAATCTAGGGAGTCAGTGGGGCTCCCAAATAGTGAGTGGGGTTACTGCCCCTCCTTATGAAGTCAGTGGGGCTGCCAAATAGTGATGGGGTGGTATTGCCAGAAAGGGATCAGTTTGAGTTAATGGGGTTGCCAAATCGTGATGGGGGGTGCTGCTAGAAAGTGACCTATGGTGTCAGTGGGGCACCCAAATAGTGATGGGGTGGGGGGGGTGCTGCTGGAAAGGCATCAGTTGGAATCAATGGGGGCTGCCAAAATACTGGTAGGGGGCTGCTGCCAGAAAGGGATCTATGAAGTCAATGGGGCTGCCAAATAGTGATGAGGGGGATGCTGCTAGAAAGGGATCTCTTGAATCAGAGGGGCTGCCAAATAGTGATTGAGGTTACTGCCCCCCTCTCTGAAGTCAGTGGGGCATCCAAATAGCGATGTGGGGGGGCTGCCAAAAAGGGATCTCTGGAGTCCGTGGGGCTATAAAACAGTGATAGAGGGGTGCTTCTAGAAACAGTTCTATAGAGTTCAGTGGGGCTTCCAAATAGCGATGGAGGGGCTGCTGCCAGAAAGGGATGTCTGGAGTCAATGTTGCTGCCAATTTGTGATGGGGGAGTGCTGCTCGAAAGGGATCAATTAGAGTCAATGGGGCTGCCAGTTTGTGATGTGTGGGTGCTGCTAGAAGGGGATCTCTGGAGTCTGTGGGGCTGCCAAATAGTGATGAAAGGGTGCTGCCAGAAAGGATCCATAGAGTCAGTGGGGCTGCCAAATAGTGCTGGAGAATTTTTGCCAGAAAGGGATGTGTGGAGTCAGTGGGGCATCCGAATAGTGACGGGGAGTCCTGCCAGAAGGGGATCTCAGGAGTCGGTGAG
Source organism: Monarcha castaneiventris obscurior (assembly GCA_026261815.1). Taxonomy (NCBI): domain Eukaryota; kingdom Metazoa; phylum Chordata; class Aves; order Passeriformes; family Monarchidae; genus Monarcha; species Monarcha castaneiventris. The sequence goes on along the minus strand of JAMPIT010000495.1, from coordinate 14,938 downwards.
GCTGCCAAACAGTGACGGGGTCAGGGGGTGCTGCCACAAAGAGATCTCTGGAGTCACTGGGGCTTCTTGGAAGTGGTCCGCAGCATCACTATCTTGGAAGTGGTGATGAGGGGGTGCTGCCAGAAAGCGATCTCTGGGGTCAATGGGGCTGCCAAATAGTGCTGGGGGGGGCTGTTGCCAGGAAGGGATCAGTTAGAGTCCATATGCTTGCCAAATAGTTAAGGCTGGTACTGCTGGAAAGGGATCTCTGGTGTCAATGGGGTTAGCAAATAGTGATGGTTGGGGTGCTGCCAGAAAAGAGATTAATTGGAGTCAGTGGGGCTGCCACATAGTGATGGGGTCGGGGGGTGCTGCCAGAAAGGGATCAGTTAGAGTCAATGGGGTTTCCAAATAGTGACGGGTGGTACTGCTAGAAAGGGATCTATGGGGTCAGTGGGGCTGCCAAACAGTGATGTGGGTGTGCTGCTATAAAGTGGTCTATGGAGTCAATAGGGCTGCCAAATTGTCATGGGGTGGTGCTGCTAGAAAGGGACCTATAGAGTCGATCGGGCTGCAAAATACTCATGGGATAGTGCTGCCAGAAAGGGATCTCTGGAGCCGATGGGGCTGCCAAATAGTAATTGGTGTTGCTGCCAGAATGAAATCTATGGAGTCAATGGGGCTGCCAAATAGTGATTACGGGGTGCTGCTAGAAAGGGATTTAGGGAGTCAATGGGGCTGCCAAACAGTGACGGGGGAGTGCTTCAAGACAGGGATTAATTGGAGTCAGTTGGTTGCGAAATAGTGATGGGGCCGGGGGGTGCTGCCAGAGAGGGATCTCTGGGGTCAATGGGGCTGCCAAATAGTGAGAGGACGGTGCTGCTAGAAAGGGATCTCTGGGGTGAATGGGGCTGAAAAATAATGATTGGCATTTCTGCTAGAAAGGGATCTCTGGAATCAATGGTGCTGGGAAATCCTGATGGGGGGGCTGCTGCTAGAAAGGGACCCATGGAGTCAATGGGGCTGCCAAATAGTCATGGGGTGGTGCTGCCAGAAAGGGATCTGTGGGGTCAACGGGGCTGCAAAATGAAGATTGCAATTGCTGCCAGAAAGAGATCTAGAGAGTCAGTGGAGCTGCCAAATTGTGATGGGGAGGGGGTGCTTCCAGAAAGGGATCTATGGAGTCAATGGGTCTGCCAAATAGTGATTTGGATTACTACCAGGTGATAAATTGGAGGCAAGGGGGCTTCCAAATAGTTACGGCAGGGTGCTGCAAGGAAGGAATTAATTGGAGTCAGTGGAGGTGCCAAATAGTGATGTGGGGGGTGGGGGGGTGCTGCCTGAAAGGGATTTATGCAATAAATGGGGCTGCCAAGTAGTGACTCGGGGGTGCTGCTAGAAAAGGATGTATTAGAGTCAATGGGGCTGCCAAGCATTGACGGGGGGGTGCTGCTAGAATGGGATTAATTGGATTCAGTGGGGCTGCCAAATACTAATTGGCATTGCTGCCAGGAAAGGATCTATGAAGTCAGTGGGACATCCAGATAGTGACGTGGAGGTGCTGCTAGAAAGGGATCTCTGGAGTCAGTAGGGCTGCCAAATAGTCATGGCATAGTGCTGCCAGAAAGGGACCTAGGGACTCAATAGGGCTGCCAAATCGTGATGGGGGGGCTGCTGCCAGAAGGGGATCTCTGGAGTCAGTGGGGCTGCCCGAAAGGGATCAGTTGGAAATATTGGGGCTGCCAAATAGTAATGGGAGAGTGCTTCCAGAAGCAGATCTAGGGAGTCAGTGTGGCTGCCAAATAGTGCTTGGGGGTGCTGCCAGAAAGTTATGAATTGGAGTCAATGGGGCTGCTAAATAGTGCTGGGGGGGTGCTGCTAGAAAGGCATTTCTGGGGTCAGTGGGGCTTCCAAATAGCGGTGGTGGGGTGCTGCTAGAAAGGGATCCATTGAGTCAATAGGGCTGCCAAATAGTCCTGGGGTAGTGCTGCTGGAAAGTGATCAGTTAGAATCAATGGGGCTGCCAAATACTGATTTGCCTTTCTGCCAGAAAGGGATCTATACTGTCAACGGGGGTGCCAAATAATGTTGGGGAGTTGCTGCTGGAAAGGGATCAATTGGAGTCAGTGTGGCTGCCAAATAGTCATGTGGGGGGGCGGGGGGATGCTGCCAGAAAGGGATCTCTGGAGCAGTGGGGCTGAGAAATAATGATGGGGTCAGGGGGTGATGCCAGAAAGGGATGTCTGGAGTCAATGGGGCTGCCAAATAGTTACAGAGGGGTGCTGCTAGAAAGTGTTCTATGGAGTCAGTAGGGCTGCCAAATAATCATGGGGTGGTGCTGCCAGAAAGTGATCTCTGTAGTCATTGGAGCTGCCAGAATGGGATCAGATGGAAATAATGGAGCTGCCAAATAGTAATGCGGGAGTACTTCCAGAAAGGGATCAGTTAGAGTCTGTTGGGCTGCCAAATAGTGATGGGGAGAGTGCTTCCAGAAAGGGATCTAAGGAGTCAATGGGGCTGCCAAATGTTGATTGGGGTTGTTGCTAGAAAGGGGGCAATTAGAGTCAATGGGGCTGTCAAACAGTGGTGGGGTGCTGCTGCTAGAAAGGAATCTATGGAATCAGTGGGGCCTCCAAATAGTGATGGGGTCGGGGGGTGCTGCCAGAAAGGGATCTCTGTAGTCAGTGGGGCTGGCAAATAGTGATTACCATTGCTGCCAGAAAGGGATCTATGTAGTCAATGGGGCTGCCAAATAGTGATTACCATTGCTGCCAGAAAGGGATCTCTGTAGTCAGTGGGGCTGGCAAATAGTGACTCAGTGTTGCTGCTAGAAAGGGATAAAGTAGAGTCAATAGGGCTGCCAAATACCCATGGGGTGGTGCTGCCAGAAGGGGATCTATAGAATCAATGGGGCATCCAACTAGTGATGGAGGGAGTGCTGCCAGAAAGGGATCACGTAGTGTCAATGGGGTTGACAAATAGTTATGGGTGGGGTGCTGCCCAAAAGGGATCTCTGGAGTCAGTGGGGCTGCCAAATAGTGCTGGCGTTTTTCTGCCAGAAAAGGTTCTATATTGTCAATGGGGCTGCCAAATCGTGATGGGGGGTGCTGCCAGGAAGGGGTCTCTGGAATCAGTGGTGCTGGGAAATCCTGACTAGGGGGCTGCTGGTAGAAAGGCATATCTGGAGGCAGTGGTGCTGCCAAATAGTGATGGGGGTGTGCTGCTAGGAAGGGATCTCTGGGGTCAATGGGGCTGCCAAATAATCATGGGGTGGTGCTGCTAGAAAGGGATCTCTTTGGTCAATGGGGCTGCCAAATACTGATTAGCATTGCTGCCAGAAAGGGATCTATGGAGTCACTGGGGCTACCAAATCGTGACGTGGTGGTGCTGCTAGAAGGGGATCAATTCGAGTCAATGGGGCTGCCAAATAGTTATTGGGGTTGCTGCCAGAAGGTGATAAACTGGGGTCTCGGGGGCTGCAAAATAGTTACGGCGGGGTGCTGCAGGAAAGGGAATAATTGGAGTCAGTGGGGTTTCCAAATTGTGATGTGGGGGGGTGGGGTGGTGCTGATAGAAAGGGATCTCTGGAGTCAGTGGGGCTGCCAAATAGTGATGGAGGGGCTGCTGCTAGAAAGCAATGTCTGGAGTCAATGGGGCTGCCAGATAGTGATGGTGCAGGGCTGCCAGAAATGGATCCCTAAAGTCAATGGGGCTGCCAAATAGTTATGGGGGGTGCTGCCAGAAAGGGATGTCTGGAGTCAATAAGGCTGCCAAATAGTGACCTATATGGGGTGCTTCCAGAAAGTAATCCAGGGAGTCAGTGGGGCTCCCAAATAGTGAGTGGGGTTACTGCCCCTCCTTATGAAGTCAGTGGGGCTGCCAAATAGTGATGGGGGTGTGCTGCTAGAAAGGGATCAGTTGGAGTCAGTGGGGCTGCCAAATAGTGATGGGGTGGTATTGCCAGAAAGGGATCAGTTTGAGTTAATGGGGTTGCCAAATCGTGATGGGGGGTGCTGCTAGAAAGTGACCTATGGTGTCAGTGGGGCACCCAAATAGTGATGGGGTGGGGGGGGTGCTGTTGGGAAGGCATCAGTTGGAATCAATGGGGGCTGCCAAAATACTGGTAGGGGGGTGCTGCCAGAAAGGGATCTCTGCAGTCAATGGGGCTGCCAAATAGTGATGATGAGGGCCTGCTAGAAAAGGATCCCTAAGGTCAATGGGGCTGCCAAGTAGTGAGGACAGGGTGCTGCCAGAAAGGGATCCCTGCTGTCAATGGGACTCCAAATACTTATGGAGGGGTGCTGCCAGAAAGGTATCAATAGTGTCAATGGGGCTTCCAAATCGTGGTGGTGGGGTGCTGCCAGAGAGGGGTCTATGGAGTCAGTGGGGCCTCCAAATAGTTATGGGGTGGGAGGGTGCTGCCAGAAAGGGATCTTGGGAGTCAATGGGGCTGCTGAATCGTGAAGGGGGCCTGCTGCTAGAAAGGGATGTCTGGAGTCAGTGGGGCTGCCACATAGTGGTGGTGGGGTGCTGCCAGAAAGGGATCTAGTGAGCCAGTGGGCCTGCCAAGTAGTGATTGGCATTGCTGCCAGAAAGGGATCTGTGTAGTAAATGGGGCTGCGAAATAGCGACTCAGAGGTGCTGCTAGAAAGGGATCTTCTGAGTCAGTGGGGCTGCCAAATAGTCATGGGGTGGTGCTGCCGGAAAGGGATCTCTGGTTTCAAAGGGGCTGCCACACAGTGATAGGGTGGTGCTGCCAGAAAGGATCCATAGAGTCAGTGGTGCTGCCAAATCGTGATGGGGGGATGCTGCTGGAAAGGGATCTATGGAGTCAATGGGGCTTCCAAATTGTGACACGAGGGTGCTGCTAAAAAGGGATTAATTAGAGTCAATGGGGCTGCCAAATAGTCATGTCTGGTGCTGCTAGAAAGGGATCTTTGGAGTCAGTGGGGCTGCCAAATAGTGATGAGGGGGATGCTGCGAGAAAGGGATCTCTTGAATCAGAGGGGCTGCCAAATAGTGATTGAGGTTACTGCCCCCCTCTCTGAAGTCAGTGGGGCATCCAAATAGCGATGTGGGGGGGCTGCTAGAAAGGGATCTCTGGAGTGAACACGGCTGCCAAATAGTGATGAGGGGGATGCTGCCCGAAAGCAATCTCTTGAGTCAATGGGGCTGCCAACTAGTGATGTGGGAGGGCGGGGCGGTGCTGCCAGAAAGGGATTAATTGGAGTCAGTGGGGCTGCCAAATAGTAAAGGGGGGGGCTGCCAAAAAGGGATCTCTGGAGTCGGTGGGGCTATAAAACAGTGATAGAGGGCTGCTTCTAGAAAGGGTTCTATAGAGTTCAGTGGGGCTGCCAAATACTGATTTGTGGGTGCTTCCAGAAAGGGATCTAAGGAGCCAGCGGGGCTGCCAGATAGTGATTTGGGATGGGGTGCTGCCAGAATGGGATCATTTGGAGTCAATGGGGCTGCCAAATAGTGATGGGGGGATGGTGCTCGAAAGGGATGTCTGGAGTCAGTGGGACTGCCAAATAGTGATGGGGTCGGGGGATGCTGCCAGAAAGGGACCTCTGAAGCCAGTGGGGCTCCCAAATACTAACTGGTGTTGCTGCCCGAATAGGATCTATGGAGTCCATGGGACTGCCAAATAGTCATGGTGTAGTGCTGCCAGTGTGGGATCTATGGAGTCAGTGCGGCTGCCAAATAGTCCTGGGGGGGTGCTACCAGAAAGGGATCACGTAGAGTCAATGGGTTTGCTAAATAGTGAAGGTTGATACTGCTAGAATGGGATCCATAGAGTCAATGGGGCTGCCAAATAGTGATGGCAGGGTGCTGCCAGAAAGGGACCAGTTAGAGTCAATGGGCTTACCATATAAGGAAGGGTGCTACTGGTAGAAAGGGAGAAATTACACTCAACGGGATTTCCAAATAGTAATTTCTGGTGCTGCCAGAAAGGGATCTGTGGCTTCAATGGGGCTGCCATATTCTAATTGGCATTGCTGCCAGAAAGGCATCCATGGAGTCTGTGGGGCATCCAAATAGTGATGGGGGAGTGCTGCCAGAAAGGGATCTATGGAGTCAATGGGGCTGCCAACTACTAATTGGTGTTGCTGCCAGAATGGGATCTATAGGAGTCCATGAGGCTGCCAAATAGTCATGGTGTGGTACTGCCAGTGTGGGATCTATGGAGTCGGTGGGGCTGCCAAATAATGATGAGGGGGTGTTGCTAGAAAGGGAGCAATCTGGGTCAATGGGGGTGCAAAATAGTGATAGCGGATCTGCCAGAAAGGGATTTGTGAAGTCACTGGGGCTGCCAAATAGCGAAGGATGTTGCTGCCAAAAAGGGATCTGTAGGATAAGTGCGGCTGCCAAACAGTGATGGGGGTTGCTACTAGAAAAGGAAGAATTGGAGTCAATGGGGCTGCTAACTAGTGATGGGCGGGGTGCTGCCAGAAAGGGGTCTATGGAGTTAATGGGGCTGCCAAATTGTGATGGGTGGTGCTGCTAGAAAGGGATCTTGGGAGTCAGTGGAGCTGCCAAATAGTGATGTGGGGGGACGGGGGGGCTGCTGCCAGAAAGGTGTCTCTGGAGTAATTGGGGCTGCCAAATAGTTATTGGTCTGGGGGGTGCTGCTAGAAAGGGATGTCTGGAGTCAGTGAGGCTGCCAAATAGTGATAGAGGGGTGCTGCTAGAAAGGGATCTATGGAGTCAATGGGGCTTCCAAATTGTGACGCGAGGGTGCTGCTAAAAAGGGATTGATTAGAGTCTATGAGGCTGCCAAATAGTGATGGCAGGGTGCTGTCAGAAAGGGAGAAGTTAAACTCCATGGGATTGCCAAATAGTCATATCTGGTGCTGTTAGAAAGGGATCTATGGAGTCAGCGGGGCTGCCAAATCGTGATGGGGGGGCTGCTGCCAGAACGCGATCTCTTGAGTCAGAGGGGCTGCCAAATAGTGATTGGGGGGTGCTGCTAGAGAGGGATCTCTGGAGTCAACACGGCTGCCAAATAGTCATGGTGTAGTGCTGCCAGAAAGGGATCTGTGGACTCAGTGGTGCTGCTAAATGGTGATGGTGTGGTGCTGCCGGAAAGGGATCAGTTAGAGTCAATGCGGTTGCCAGATAGTTAACATTGGTACTGCTGGAAAGGGATGCGTTGAGTCAGTGGGGCTGCCAAATCGTGATGGGGGGGCTGCTGCTAGAGTGGGATGTCTGGAGTCAGTGGGGCTGCAAAATAGTGATGGGGGGGCTGCTGCTGGAAAGGGATGTCTGGAGTCAATGGGGCTGCCACATAGCGGTCGGGTGGTGCTGCCAGAAAAGCCTCCCTGGAGTCAGTGGGGCTTCAAAATGGTGGTGGTGGGGTGGTGCCAGAAAGGGATCCAGCGAATCAGTGGGGCTGCCAAACAGTGACAGCAGGGTGCTGCCAGAAACTGCTGGAAAGGGATCAAGTAGAGTCAATGGGGCTGCCAAATAGTGCTAGGGGGTTGCTGCCAGAAAGGGATGTGTGGTGTCAATGGGGTTGCCAAATGGTCATGGGGTGGTGCTGCGAGAAAGGGAGCTGTGGAGTCCATGGGCTGCCAAATAGTGATGGAAGGGTGCTGCAAGAAAGGGATTAATTGGAGTCAGTGGGGCTGCCAACGAGTGCTGTGGAGGTGCTGCCAAAAAGGGATCTCCGGGATCAATGGGGCTCCAAACTACTGATTGGCATTGCTGCCACAAAGGGATCTTGGAGTCAATGGGGCTGCCAAACAGTGATTGGGTCGGGGGGTGCTGCTAGAAAGGGCTGTGTGCAGTCCGTGGGGCTGCCCAATAGGTATCTGGTGGATTCTGGGCGTGCTGCTGCGGCTCTGATCCCGTAGCTGTGCCGTGCTCCGAGCTTCCCTGTCTCACCTGGGAGCAGGGGGACACCGGGTGCTCAGCCGGTGCCATGGGCACACCCTGCACCGTTCCCAGCCCCTGAAACCCTGCCCTCGTGTGGTCATTCGCGCTTTGTCTGAGGGAAGTGTCAGGCAGAGCCAAGGGCAGGAGTGGAAGTTTGCCCCTCCTCTCTGCCTGTGCTTGGCTGAGGGGCAGCAAAATGCTCCAGTGTAGCTGGAGCTGTGTTTGAGGAAGCAGGAGCTTCCCTGGCCTCTCTCGAGCTCCTGAGCAGGTGTGAAGAGCTGGAGCCGGAGGTGGGAGCCACCCTCCTGCACTTGTCAGGGCCTGCTGTGGACAGGGAGCTGGAGGAAGAGGTGGAAGTGTTGTGAGGAATGGACTCAGCTCAAGAGCTCAGTTCCACCTAGCACAAGGAGCCACCTTTCTGACCTGGGCCATTTTTTTTCAAATGACTTTGTAAATCATTTATTGCAGGCCCAACCATGCCCTGTGAGGTGTGGCAGCATGAGGTGTGGGGTTGTGGCTCGTGCTTGTCTTGCGAAGCAGGGAGCGTGCTGAGGGTGAGGATTTGGCGGGCATCCATGGCCACGTGTGTCCCGTGTGGTGCAGGAGCCCTTGGAGCTGATGTGTGCAGCGCGGCGCTTCGTGCTGGGAGCCATCGCAGAGTGCCCTGGGCAGAGGTTTGGGAAGACACAGGCGGTAGGTGGAGGCGTTGGGGCTTTTGTGGCAGCGTGCGAGCTGCAAGGGATCCCTGGGCGTCCAAGGGGCTGGGAGAAAGGGCTGAATTGGAGTGAATGGGGCTGGGAGAGAGCGATGCGGGAGGGGTGGGAAAAAGCGATGTATGGGAGTGGCTGGGGTGTGCGCAATAGGGGTTGGGAGGGGGTGCGAGAAAGTGATCCCTAGGAGGTAACGGGGGCTGCCAAACAGTGACTGCGGGGGGGTGCGAAATAGTGGTGCATGGGCGGTAATGGGGCTGGGAAATAGTGAGGGTGCTAGAAAGTGATCCATAGGAGTTAATGGGGCTGCCAAATAGTGACTGCGGGGGGGGCTGCCAGAAAGTGATCCATGGGAGTTAATGGGGCTGCCAAATAGTGACTGCGGGGGGGCTGCCAGAAAGTGATCCATTAGAGGTAATGGGGCTGCCAAATAGTGAGTCTGCGAGAAAGTGATCCATAGGAGTTAATGGGGCTGCCAAATAGTGACTACAGGGGGGCTGCCAGAAAGTGATCCATTGGAGGTAATGGGGCTGCCAAATAGTGAGCTTGCCACAAAGTGATCCATTGCCGCCAATGGGGCTGCCAAATAGTGAGTCTGCCACAAAGTGAGCTATAGGCGGCAATGGATCACTTTGTGGCAGGCTCACTATTTGGCAGCCCCATTACCTCCAATGGATCACTTTGTGGCAAGCTCACTATTTGGCAGCCCCATTACCTCCAATGGATCACTTTTTGGCAGCCCCCCAGAGTCACTATTTGGCAGCCCCCATTATCTCCTATGGGTCACTTTTTGGCAGCCCCCCAGAGTCACTATTTCGCAGCCCCATTGACGCCTATGCACCACTATTTCGCAGCCCCATTGACGCCTATGCACCACTATTTCGCACCCCCTCGCAGTCACTGTTTGGCAGCCCCCATTACCTCCCATAGATCACTTTCTCGCACCCCCTCGCAACCACTGGCTACCAACCAGTGATGGACGGGTGCTGCTGGAAAGGGATCAGTTGGAGTCAGTGTGGCTTCCAAATAGTGGTGGTGGGGTACTGCCACAAAGGGATCTATGGACTCAATGCGGCTGCCAAACAGTGATGGGGTAGTGCTGCAAGAAAGGGATTCATTGGAACCAGTGGGTCTGCCAAATAGTGCTGTGGAGGGGCGGGGGGGGTGCTCCTAAAAAGGGATGTCTGGAGTCAATGGGGCTGCCAAATAATGATGGGAGGGTGCTGCCAGAAAGGGATCAGTCGGGTGCAAAACAGCGATAGCGGGTTGCTGCCACAACGGGATTTGTGAAGTCAGTGGGGCTGCCAAACAGTGATGGGGGTGGTGCTGCCAGAAAGGGAGCTGTTGAGTCAATGCAGCTGCCTAGTCGTGACTGGGGGGGCTTCTGCTAGAAAGGGATGTCTGGGTTCAATGGGGCTGCCAAATACTGTTTGGGGTTGCTGCCAGAAAAGGATCTATTGGGTCAATGGGGCTGCCAAATCTTTATGGGTGGATGCTGCTAGAAAGGTATCTATGGAGTCAATGAGGCTGCCAAATACTTAAGGGGGGGTGCTGTTAGAAAGGGTTCTTTGGAGTCAGTGGGGCTGCCAAATAATGATGGGGGGGTGCTGCTAGAAAGGGATATATGCAGTCCATGGGGCTGCCAAATAGTAATTGGAAGGTGCTAACAGAAAAGGATCAACTGGTGTCAATGGAGCTGCCAAATAGTGATGGGGAGAGTGTGCTTCCAGAAAGGGATCTAGGGAGTCAATGGGGCTGCCAAATACTGATTGACATTGCTGCCAGAAAGGGATCTATGCATTCAGCGGGGCTGCCAAATTGTGACTTGGTGGTGCTGCTAGAAGGGGATCAATTAGAGCCAATGGGGCTGCCAAATAGTGACGGGGGTGTGCTGCCAGAAAGGGATCTAAGGAGTCAATGGGGCTGCGGAATAGTGCTGGGCGGGGTGCTGCCACAAAGGGAGCTGTGGAGTCTGTGGGACTTCCAAATAGTGGTGCGTGGGTGCTGCCAGAAAGGGATTAATTGGAGTCAGTGGGGCTGCCAAACAGTGATGGGGGTGGTGCTGCAAGAAAGGGAGCTGTTGAGTCAATGATGGGGGTGGTGCTGCAAGAAAGGGAGCTGTTGAGTCAATGCAGCTGCCAAATCTTGATGGGAGGGCTGTTGCTAGAAAGGGATCTGTTGGAATCAAATAATGTTGGGAGGTGCTGCCAGAAAGGGATTAATTGGAGTCAGTGGGGCTGCCAAACAGTGATTGAGGTTGCTGCCAGAAAGGGATCTGTGAAGTCAGTGGAGCATCCAAATAGTTATGGGGAGGGAGTGCTTCCTGAAAGGGATCTATGGAGTCAACGGGGCTGCCAAATAGTGGTGGTGCTGTGCTGCCAGAAAGGGATCTATGGAGTCAATCATGCTGCCAAACATTGATGGGGTGGTGCTGCTAGAAAGTGATTAACTGGAGTCAGTGGGGCTGCCAAAAAATGATGGGTGGGGTGCTGCCAGAAACGGGTCTATGGGGTCAGTGGGGCTGCCAAATAGTCATGGGTGGTGCTACCAGAAAGGGATCTATGTAGTCAGTGGTGCTGCCAAATAGTTATGGGTGGGGTGCTGCCAGAAAGGGGTCTGTGGAGTTAATGGGGCTGCGAAATAGTGATGGGTGGTGCTGGTAGAAGGGGATCAGTTAGAGTCAATGGGGCTGCCATATAGTGAAGGGTGGTACTGATAGGAAGGGGTCTGTGGAGTCAATGGGGTTGCCAAATACTTATGGGGTGGTGCTGCCAGAAAGGGATCTTGGGAGTCAAGGGAGCTGCCAAATAGTGATGTGGGGGGACGGGGGGGGTGCTGCCAGAAAGGTATCTGTGAAGTAATTGGGGCTGCAAAGTAGTTATTTGTTAGGGGGTGCTGCTAGAAAGGGATGTCTGGAGTCAGTGAGGCTGCCAAATAGTGATTGGAGTTGCTGCCAGAAAGGGATCTATGACCTCAGTGGGGCATCCAAATAGTGATAAGGGGGTGCTGCTAGAAAGGGATCCCTTGAGTCATTGGGGCTGCTAAATTGAGAGTGGGGGTGGTGCCAGAAAGGGATCCATCCAGTCAGTGGGGCTGCCAAAGCATGATGGCGGGGTGCTGCTAGAAAGGGATCTCTGGCGTCAGTGGGGCTGCCAAATAATGATGGGGGGTTGTTGCCAGAAAGGGATCTATGACGTCAATAGGGCTTCCAAATTGTGACGCAAGGGTGCTGCTAAAAGGGGATTAATTAGAGGCAATGAGGCTGCCAAATAGTGATGGCAGGGTGCTGTCAGAAAGGGAGAAGTTAAACTCCATGGGATTGCCAAATAGTCATGTCTGGTGCTGCTAGCAAGGGATCTATGGAGTCAATGAGGCTTCCAAATCGTGATGGGGGGGCTGCTCCTAAAAAGGGATCTCTAGAGTCAATAGGACTGCCAAATAGTGATGGGGCGGTGCTGCCAGAAAGGGATCTCCTGAGTCAACGGGGCTGCCAAATTGTGACGTCGGGGTGCCGCTAGAAAGTGTTCTATGGAGTCAATAGGGCTGCCAAAATGTCATGGTCTAGTGCTGCCAGAAAGGGACCTAGGGACTCAATAGGGGCTGCTGCTAGAGTGGGATGACTGGAGGGAATGGGGCTGCAAAATAATGATGGGCGTTGCTGCCAGAAAGGGATCTCTGGAGTCATTGGTGCTGCCAGAAAGGGATCAGTTGGAAATCATGGGGCTGCCAACTAGTAATGGGAGAGTGCTTCCATAATGGGATCTAGGGAGTCAATGGGGCTACCAAATACTGATTGGCATTGCTGTGAGAAAGGGATCTATAGAGTCAACGGGGCTGCCAAATTGTGACGTCGGGATGCTGCTAGAAAGTGTTGTGTGGAGTCAATAGGGCTGCCATTTAGTCATGGCGTAGTGCTGCCAGAAAGGGTCCTCTGGAGGCAATGGGGCTGCCAAATCGTGATGGGGGAGTGCTTCCAGAAAGTAATCTAGGGAGTCAGTGGTGCTGCCAAATAGTGATGGGAGTGGTGCTGCCAGAAAGGAAGCTCTGGGGTGAATGGGGCTGCAAAATAATGATTGGCATTGCTGCCAGAAAGGGATCTCTGGAATCAATGGTGCTGGGAAATCCTGATGGGGTGGTGCTGCCAGAAAGGGATCTGTGGAGTCAATGGGGCTGCCAAATAAAGATGGGTGGGTGCTGCTGCAAAGGGATTCATTGGAGTCAGTGGGGCTGCCAGCCAGTGATTCAGGTGGTGCTGCCAGAAAGGGATCTAGAGTTTCAGTGGGGCTGCCAGATCGTGATGTGGGGGGGTGCTGCCAGAAAGGGAGCTATCGAGCCAATGGGGCTGCCAAATCGTGACTGGAGGGGCTTCTGCTACAAAGGGATGTCTGGAGTCAATGGGGCTGCCAAATACTGTTTGGAGTTGCTGCCAGAAAGGGATCCATTGAGTCAATAGGGCTGCCAAATAGTCCTGGGGTAGTGCTGCGGGAAAGGGATCAGTTTGAGTCAATGGGGCTGCCAAATACTGATTTGCCTTTCTGCCAGAAAGGGATCTATACTGTACGGGGGTGCCAAATAATGTTGGGGAGTTGCTGCTGGAAAGGAATCAATTGGAGTCAGTGTGGCTGCCAAATAGTCATGTGGGGGGGCAGGGGGATGCTGCCAGAAAGGGATCTCTGGAGTCAGTGGGGCTGAGAAATAATGATGGGGTCAGGGGGTGATGCCAGAAAGGGATGTCTGGAGTCAATGGGGCTGCCAAATAGTTACGGAGGGGTGCTGCTAGAAAGTGTTCTATGGAGTCAGGAGGGCTGCCAAATAATCATGGGGTGGTGCTGCCAGAAAGGGATCTCTGTAGTCATTGGTGCTGCCAGAAAGGGATCAGTTGGTAATAATGGGGCTGCCAAATAGTAATGGGAGAGTGCTTCCAGAAGCGGATCTAGGGAGTCAGTGGGGCTGCCAAAGCATGAGGGGGCGGGGGGGGCATGCTGCTAGAAAGGGTTGTATGGAGTCAGTGGCGCTGCCAAATAATGATGGGGACAGGGCTGATGCTAGAGAGGGATGTCTGGAGTCAATTGGTCGGCGAAATAGTGATTGTGAGGGGGTGCTTCGAGAAAGTAATCTAGGGAGTCAGTGGTGCTGCCAAATGGTGATTGGTGTTACTGCCCCTCATTATGAAGTCAGTGGGGCATCCAAATAGTGATAGGGGGGTCTGCTCGAAAGGGATCTAATGAGTCAATGGGGCTGTCAAATAGTGATGGGGGGATGCTTCCAGAAAGGGATCTCTGGGGTCAGTGGGGCTGCCAAATAGTGCTGGGGGGGGATGTTGCCAGAAAGGAATCAGTTAGAGTCAATATGGTTGCTAAATAGTTGTAGTTGGTACTGCTGGAAAGGGATCTCTGGAGTCAATGGGGCTAGCAAATAGTGATGGGCGGGGTGTTTCCAGAAAGGGATTAATTGGAGTCAGTGGGGTTGCCACATAGTGATGGGGTCGGGGGCTGCTGCCAGAAAGGGACCAGTCAGAGTGAATGGGGCTGCCAAATAGTGAAGGGTGGTACTGCCAGAAAGGGATCTATGACGTCAGTGGGGCATCCAACTAGTGGTAGGGGGGTGCTGCCAGAAGGGGATCTCTGGAGTCATTGGTGCTGCCAGAAGGGGATCTCTGGAGTCATTGGTGCTGCCAGAAAGGGATCAGTTGGAAATAGTGAGGCTGCCAAATAGTAATGGGGGAGTGCTACCAGAAAGGGATCTAGGGAGTCAATGGGGCTGTCAAATAGTGATGTGGGGTGCTGCCAGAAAGGCATTTCTGGGGTCAGTGGGTCTTCCAGATAGTGGTCATGAGGTGCTAGCAGAAAGGGATCTAGGGAGTCAATGGGGCTGCCAAACAGAGATGGGGGAGTGCTGCCAGAAAGGGATCTCTGGAGTCATTGAGGCTGCCAAATACTGATTGGCGTTGCTGCCAGAATAGGATCTCTGGACTCAATGGGGCTGCCAATTTGTGATGGGGGAGTGCTGCTCGAAAGGGATCAATTAGAGTCAATGGGGCTGCCAGTTTGTGATGTGTGGGTGCTGCTGGAAAGGGATCTCTGGAGTTGGTGGGGCTGCCAAATAGTAATGGGGGGGTGCTGCTGAAAAGGGATCTATAGTGTCAGTGGGGCTGACAATTAGTGATGGGTGGGGTGCTGCCAGAAAGGGATCAGTTAGAGTCAATGGGGTTGCCAGCTAGTTAAGGTTGGTGCTGCCAGAAAGGGATCCTTTGGGTCAATGGGGCTGCCAAATACTCGTGTGGGAGGTGGGGGGGGATGCTGCCAGAAAGGGATCTCTGGAGTTAATGGGCTGCCAAATACTGCTTGGCGTTGCTGCCAGAAAGGGATCTA
>JAMPIT010000494.1:0-24085 GCA_026261815.1 Monarcha castaneiventris obscurior | reverse complement strand
AGGACAAGGTGATGGAGGCGAAGGCCCTGCCAGCAGATGTGTCATCACAGAAGGCTGAACTGATTGCCCTGATGAAGGCCTTAGACGTGAGCAAAGGAAAGAAGGTAAATACATGGACTGACTCTAAATATGCATTTAGTGTTGTCCACGCCCATGGAGCCATCTGGAAGGAGAGGGGACTGTTGAACGCTCAAGGTAACCAGATCAAACATGCTGAACAAATCCTTGCCCTCTTAGAGAGCATCAGAAAACCCACAGAAGTGGTATCATGCATTGTAAGGGTCACCAGAAAGGGAAAACCACTCCAGAACTGGGAAATTGCTTTGCTGATGAAACAGCAAGAAGGGCTGCAGAAAAAGGTATTCTTGCAGTAGTTCCACAGAAAGAAGTTGATTTGTCAGGGTTCACCCCAAAATATGATCAGGCAGACCACAAGTTAATCAAGTTTCTTAAGGCTGAGATTACAGATAATGGATGGGCTGTTACACCTGCAAATCAGGCTGTAGTGCCACCTCAGATTCTTTGAGAGCTAGCTCGAAGAGAACATGAAAGCACACATTTTGGAGCTGAAAACCTTTTAAAACATCTAAAAAAGGTAGCAATAGGAAAGGGAATGGCAGATATTGTACAATCAGTAGTGAGCAAGTGTGAAATCTGCTGCAAAAACAATCCTGATACGAGGAAAAGAGTCGTGTTAGGAGTAACAAAAGCAGGGGATCTTCCTGGAGATTACTGGCAAATAGACTTTGCTGAGTTACCACGCACAGAGGGATACAGGTACATCCTGGTATTGGTTGATGCCTTCAGTGGATGGCCTGAAGCGTTCCCCTGTTGCACCAACACAGCCAAAGAGGTGGTGAAAGTTTTGCTTAATCATATAATACCAAGGTTTGGGGTTCCTTTGTGTATGTCCTCGGACAGGGGACCACATTTTGTTGCAAATGTGATTCAAGAAGTTAGCCAGATTTTGGGAATTGCTTGGGATCTGCACACACCTTACAGACCCCAAGCAAGCGGTAAGGTGGAACGCATGAATGGGACCCTTAAGGCACAAATCAGCAAAATCTGTCAAGAGACATCCATGATGTGGGTTCAGGCCTTGCCTGTAGCTTTCCTGAGGATCCACATACAACCGAGGCGCAGGGATAACATCAGTCCCTATGAAATACTGTACGGCAGCCATAGCAAATTCCACATGTTCCAGGTGAGATTCACATGAGGGGGAAACTTGATTTACACAGATATCTAATGGCTTTGGGTTCCACTGTGCAGAAGCTCCAGAATTACATCGTGTTATCCACACCCATAGGACTGGACACCCCTGCACATCCCTTCCAGCCTGGAGACTGGCTCTGTGTTAAGTGCTGGGACAGTGACCCTCTACAGGCCAAGGGGAGAGGACCATTCCAGATTTTGCTGACCACCCTCACCACAGTCAAAGTGGCTGGCAAAGGACCCTGGATTCACTACTCCAGAGTTAAGAAGGCTTCTGCTCCTGAAACAACTGAGAAAACAGAGACTGATACAAATGAAGTTGATGTAGTTTAAATTATTTTTCCTGTGCTTATTATCTACACAGTTGGTAACCCTGACTCAGGTTTGGAACCAAATTTTGCATATGATTCTACTCCAAAGTGTATCCAGAGACATTCATTTGGATACAAAACTAATAATTGATATGTAAACTAAAGCGGAAAGATCAACTAAATTTGTTTACAATTTGAGAACTAAGTTAGATCTTACACTGGATGACATTCAAAGCTGATTGTATCTTCCACACCCTGGTTTCATGGTTACCAAACTGACCCTGGATTAAAGATTGTTTATAATGATTGTATTTATAATTCTTGTTTATAGATATATATTGCTGTTAGAAATATTATTAGTAGATGTTCAGAATATTTAGAATAGAGTCTCAACAAGGTAGAGGCCTTGTCAAGCCTCTAAAGGGGGGAAATGATGCCTTAGGTTTTAACTTTTATATTTTCAAATTCTGTACTGCTCAGAGTGTAACTCTGAAGCTCCTTGTAGCCTGTAATTTCTGCTCTCTCGTGCTACGTAGACATAACAAAGCCTCTCCAGGCTTTGCCTTCAAGGCCCAACAAACCCAACACCCAGGCTGTTCTAGGCCCAAAATGTGTAAACCAAAGACTCTAAAGGGGGGTGAGCTGAGGAAAATTACATCATTGAACTGGGGCTTTAATTGGAGAATTAAGCCCGATATGCAAATGAACCAAACCTATAAACATGTGAAGAACTTGTGACCTGTCGTCCATCTTGGGATCCATCTTGGCAACAGCCTCTGGCTCCCCAGGGTGTACCTTTGAAGGCCCTTCAAATAAACACCGACCTTTATTCCCTTATCCTGTCTAGTCTCTGTTTCTCGGAGGCCTCTCAAGGCATCGCCCCGTTCCCGAAGCCCTCGCAGCCCGCGGGAGCAGCGGGGATGGAGCCGGGACAGGTCGGGATGGGCAGCGCGGGGCTCTCGGCTGCTCCCACCCGCTGGGGCGGGGGAACCCGGCCCGGGAAAAGGAGAGGGAAACTGGGAACACTGGGGGCTGCACATCCAAACTGGGAACAATGGGGGCTGCAGATCCAAACTGGGAACACTGGGGGCTGCACATCCAAACTGGGAACACTGGGGGCTGCAGATCCAAACTGGGAACACTGGGGGCTGCAGATCCAAACTGGAACACTGGGAGCTGCAGATCCAACTGGGAACACTGGGGGCTGCAGATCCAAACTGGGAACACTGGGGGCTGCACATCCAAAATGGGAACACTGGGGGCTGCACATCCAAACTGGGAACACTGGGAGCTGCAGATCCAAACTGGGAACGCTGGGGGCTGCACATCCAAACTGGGAACACTGGGGGCTGCACATCCAAACTGGGCCTTGCTGGGGACCCTGGGTGGGGACTGGCAGCCCTTGGGGCTCCTCTCGGGAGCCTGGAGAGCCGGCAGGGGGGAACGCAGAGATGGCTGGGGGATCCCAGGAGTGACATCACTGGCAGTCACTGGTTTGTACTGGGTTAACTGGAACCTTACTGGGACAACTGGGTGGGACTGGGAATGACTACAAGCATGCTGAGGCCAACTGGGATATACTGGGAGTGTCTGGAACCATACTGGGATCGACTGGAACCACACTGGGAACAACAAGGACCATGCAGGGGAGAAATGGGACCATGCTGGGGGCTACTGGGAGCAAGTGGGAGTGACTGGGTCTGAACTGGGGGCAACTGGGCACGACTGGGACCATGCTGGGAGGGACTGGGATCATATGGGGGATGACTGGGACTATACTAGGGGCAACTGGGTTCAACTGGAACCACACTGGAAGATCATGGGAGCAGCTGTGCCCATGCTGTGGTCATACTGGGATCCTACTGGAACTGGCTGGGATCATACTGGCAGTGACTGGAATAACACTGGGGCTGTCTCACAGTGACTGCGATCATACTGGAATCAGACTAGGAGTGACTGGAAAAGTGCTGGCTGTGACTGGAACCATACTGGAGGTGACTGGGAGCAACAGAGACCACACTGGGAACAAATGGGATCATATTTGGAGAAACTGGGAGTGACTGGATTCATATTGGGAGCAACTGGGCCCACACTGGCAGTGACAGGAAGTCACTCTGGGCATGACTGGATTAATACTGGGAGTATCAGGGAGTGACTGGGGTCATACTGGGGGTGACTGGGGTCATACTGGGGGTGACTGGGTGCAATTGGGATCATACTGGAAGTGGCGGGAAGTGACTGGGATCATATTGGCATTGAGAGGGAGCAGCTGGGACCACATTTGGGGCAACTGGGATCATACTGGGACTGACTGGAACCATACTGGAAGTGACTACGGGTCCTACTGGGATCATGCTGGGAGCCACTGGGATTACAGCAGGTGTCAACAGATCCTGACTGGGGGTTACTGGGAGTTACTGGGCCCATGTTGGGAGGAAAATGTGGGCACATTGGGAGCAAGTGGGATCAGCTGGAAGGTACTGGAACCATGCTGAGGGGACTGAGACCACAACTGGGGCAACTGGAATCATACTGGGAGCAACTGGGACAACACTTTGGGCAACTGACACAAACTGGGATCATGCTGGAGGCAACTGGGAAAGACTGGGATCATTCTGAGGTAACTAGAACCTTACTGGGGCAACTGGGAGCACCTGGGAATGACTACAAGCATGCTGAGGCCAACTGGGATATACTGGGAGTGTCTGTAACCATACTGGGGCTGACTGGAACCACACTGGGAACAGCTGGGACCATGCTGGGGACAACTGGGACCACACTGGGGGCACCTGGGAGCAACTGGATCTATGCTGGGGACAACTGGGTGTGACTGGGACTGTTCTAGGGGCAACTGGGATTGTCCTGGGAGAAACTGGGAACAACTGGAACTATGCTGGGGGTAACTGGGATCATACTGGGATCACAGTGGGAGCAGCTGGGTCCATGCTGGGTGAGACTGGAATCATCCTGGGATTGACTGGGAGTGGCTGTGAGCAACTGGAATCATGCTGAAAGCAACTGGGAAGAAGTGGGAAGGACTGGGAGCATGCTGGGCGTGACTGGGATATACTGGGAGAGACAGGGAGTCACGGGGATCATACTGGAGGCTACTGGCATCATACTGGGAGTGACTGGGATCATACTGGGATTACAGTGGGTGTCAATGGACCCTGACTGGGGGTTACTGGGAGCTACCAGGCCCATCCTGAGAGCCTACTGGGGATACACTGGGATCAGACTGGGAGCCACTGGGAATGAGAGGATGCATGCTGGTGACAACTGGGATGTACTGGGAGTGACTGGGATAAAACTGGGGGCAACTGAACCATGCTGAGGTAACTGGGAGTGCCTGGGAATGACCACAAGAATGTTCAGGGCAACTGGGATATACTGGGAGTGTCTGAGACCATGCAAGTGGTGACTGGGACCACACTGGGAGGGACTGGGAATGTGCTGGGAGGAACTGGGACCACACTGGGGGCAACTGGGGACAAATGTGAGTGAGTGGGGCCCTGCTGGGAGAGACTGGCATCATACTGGGAGTGGCTGGTACTACACTAGGGGGAACTGGGAGAACTGGGAACACACTGGACAAAAGTGGGAGACACCGGGAGCAACTGGGACCGTGCTGGAGGCAAACTGCATCATAATAGGGAATAACTGGGAGTGACTGGGTTCATACTGGGAGCAACAGGGATCATGCAGGGAGTGAGGGGAAGTGACCAGGATCACACCGGGGCTGACTGGGCTCATACTGGGACTGATGAGGAAACTGGAACCACTGGGGGGGGGAACTGGGCTCATACTGGGAGCAGCCATTTCCCGGCCCCGGGACCCCCGAGCCCCTTTCCCGGCCATGCCGCCCCTCCAGCCCCCAGACCCCCCCGCCGGGGTCCCGGCAATCCCAGGGCTCCCCCGTCTCGGGGTCCCCGCTTTGGGCTTCTGGGGCTCTCCTCTCTCTGGGGTCCCGCTTAGAGAAGCCGGGGCTCCCGGGGGTCCCCAAAACCGGTGTCCCCCTGCCCCCGCCGGCCCCGCGCGCCCACGGGGCCCCGGCACAGCTCGGAGGGCCCGGCCCGGGAAGCCCAACCCCCACCGCGGGGAGACCCGCATCTCCCCGCCCCCGCCGGGGCTCTGCCGGCACCGCCACCGGGACCCCCCAAAAACACCTCCCGGGCACCCCCGATGTGCCCCCGAGGGGCATCTGCGGCTCGGCTTTGGAGTCCCGCAAGCTCCAAACATTCCCCCAGAAAACCCCAAACCCAGGGACCCCCGGGACATTTGGGGCGAGCTCCCCCTCCCCGGGCACCTGCGGGATCGGGGGCGATGGTCCCGGAGGGCTGCAAGTTTAGGGAGCGCTGGAGCCGCGTGGCTCCCTCTCTCCTCCTCTCTTCCAGCTTCCCGCTGCCGCTCCGCCTCTTCCTCCTCCCTCCTCCTCCTCCTCCTCCGGCCCCTCCCCAATCCCCTCCTTCCTCCTCCTCCTCCTCCCCTTCCCCCTCCCCCGTTCGCGACCCCCTCGCAGCCCGCGGGAGCAGCGGGGATGGAGCCGGGACAGGTTGGGATGGGCAGCGCGGGGCTCTCGGCTGCTCCCACCCGCTGGGGGCGGGGGAACCCGGCCCGGGAAAAGGAGAGGGAAACTGGGAACACTGGGGGCTGCACATCCAAACTGGGAACACTGGGGGCTGCACATCCAAACTGGGAACACTGGGGGCTGCACATCCAAACTGGGCCTTGCTGGGGACCCTGGGTGGGGACTTGCAGCCCTTGGGGCTCCTCTCGGGAGCCTGGAGAGCCGGCAGGGGGGAACGCAGGGAGGGCTGGGGGATCCCAGGAGTGACATCACTGGCAGTGACTGGTTGCTACTGGGATTGTACTGACATCATACTGGGAGCAGCTGGGCCCATGCCTGGGGAGACTGCGATCACACTGAGGGAGACTGGGATCATACTGGGAGTGAGTAGGAGCCTGCAGGGGGCAATTGGGACCATGTTGGGAGCAAATGGGATACACTGGGAGTGACTGGGATCATGCTGAGGGTGACTGGGAGCAGCTGGGAGCAACTGGGATCATGCTAGGAGCAACTGGGAGTGACTGGGTGTATGCTGGGGGTGATTGGAAGCAACTGGGCTTCTACTGTGATGAACTGGGATCATGCTGGAGGTGACTGGGATCATACTGGCAGTGAGTGTGACTACACTGAGGCTGACTGGGAGTGGTTGTGAGCAAATGGGATCATGCTGGAAGCAACTGGGAGTGACTGGGAATATGCTGGAGGGAACTGGGAGAGACTGGGAGTGACTGGAACAAAAGTGAGGGTGAAAGAGAGCAACTGGAACCTATGGGGGGGCAACTGGTTCATACTGGCAGTGCCTGGAAGCACTGGGGTCACATTTGGATCATATTGGGAGTGACTGGACTAATACTGGGAGTATCTGAGAGTGACTGGGAACACACCATGCATATCATCCCCCATACTGGGGGTGACTGGGAGCAACTGGGAGCACGCTGGGAGTAAAAGGCATCATAGTGGGACTGACTGGGTTGATGTGGGAAGCAACTGGAACCATGCTGGAGGGGACTGGGCCCATACTGGGAGTGATTGGAAATACCTGGGATTATACTGGGACCATACTGGGAGTGCTGGCATGTGACTGGGATCATACTGGAGGTTACTGGGACCATAGTGGTGTTGAAAGGGAGCAACTGGGGTCACACTTTGGGCTACTGGGAGCAACTGAGAGAAACTGGGATCCTGCTGCAAGCAAACTGGAGTAACTGGGAAGGACTGGATGCATGCTGGAGGCAACTGGGATGTAGTGGGCATGACTGGGATCATACTGGGATAACAAACAACCTCACTGGGAGTGTCTGGGAATGGCTATGGACATGCTGAGGGCAACTGGGATATACTGGGAGTGTCTGTAACCATACTGGGGGTGGCTGGGAACACACTGGGAGCGACTGGGATTAACTGGGATTTGCAGAGCCTTCACTGGGGACAGCTGGAAGTGATCCCCCCATTCCCCCCCACCCTCCCAAAATGTTGTTAAATTTCAGTCATGTCAAGTTTAAGTTCTGTTAATTTGATATTGTGTTATATTTCAAGTTCTGCTAAGTTTAAATGTTATTAAGTGAAGTTTAAGTTCTGTAAAATTTAAGTGATAAGGTTAAGTTTTGTAAAGGTTAAGTAATGTTAAGGTTAATTCTGAAGTTTAAAATGTTGTTCAGTTTAAGAAAAGTCAAGTCTAAGTATGTTTAGTTTAAGTTTTGTTATTTTAGGTCTTGTAAATTTAAGTTATATTATAATTAAATTTTGTTCCATTTCAGTGATGTTAACTTTAAGTTCTGTTCAGTTTACTTTCTGTTACTTTCATGAAAGGGATTAGCCAGAAGATATTATTTGATGTTCTGCATATGCATTTCTTTGATTGTTTGCAGTTTGTTTATGGCACCATTTGTGGGAGTTGGGTACTCCGCACAAATGCTGGTTCTTATCTTCACCTCTGGGAAGTTTTACCTCGAGCCCCAGCAGATGAGAAACGCCTGCAGATGTTGTTTGAGGTTGTTTATTTCTCCTTATCTCTGCCAGCTCTCAGCTCCGGCCGCACATCTGATGCAGCCGAGTCCGAGCAGGCACTGCCCAGTCCTGGGCTGTCCCGGCCTTTTTGTGCCCTTTCCATGACCCAACCATTCTTCACAATGGATTTATTATTTACTATTCTATGCTAATTAATTTGCACCTATTCTAGACACGTAATTTCTACGTCTTTTTCATTCTACCAGTCATTTTATGCCACCACCACCAGAGAAGATTGAGGAGAAGGAGAAGAAGAGGAAGAACAGGGCAACGCCCAAAATCCTCCATCTTAGACCCTTCATCCTCATATTAGAAATCCTAAAATCTACTTTTTACCTTGTAAAATACTAAACCACTACTCATTTTTAACTTCTCTTGTTCTTCAATGCCTCGTGCTGCATCGGCAATTTTTCCCATGGGCTGAGATCAAAGCTGGTGCCATTCTGGGCTTTTTGCCAGGGTCCGGGACCCCCATGCCGGAGCTCCTGAGCTCCCAGGGCAGCCCGATGCGTGCCTTGGGTTCCAACAACCATTAACTATTTAGCTAAGGATGAATGATAAAGTTGACTGTTTTGCAGACTTTCACATACTGTTGTGTAGCTATCTGCAAGACGTGTCATTTTAGGAAACTTTTCCAAGTGTTATTAATACAGGCCTGTTCCTAAGATATGTTAGGGAACCCTTCCAGTTAAGGCCTTGGCTCTGGCAGGCCCTGGCCATACCTGGTAGGGAGTCATGCCAACAGACCCAGGTGTTTCTGCACTAAAACTGTAATTGAGTCACTTTGGCTTGCTGATTCCGATGTACAGAAGCTGGACCCCTTTCGAGGTACAATTGGGAGCCTTGCTCGGGAAGGTTTTTCCAGGTCCTCCTTGTGAAACGGAGCTTGCCAGCTACTGCAGACTCTGGGTGATGGTTCAGTGTTTAGGCGATTGAAAGTGTATTGTTCTAAGTTACTATCCTTTTGCCATGTGCTGTGGATTGTATGTATTATCCTGTTTGTTCTTGCTCAGTGTGACTTTAGTGTCTCAGTACCTGTATTTGCTTGCTTTATGTTGCCTTCACGTTTACAGTGACAGATGTGCAGGTTATCACAACACAAAAAGGGGAAATATGGCTCCCGGGGAATATTTAGATAATGCAATATTTACACTAGAAGTTTTTGCAGGCAGATCACCAATTTGATCCCCAGCAGAGCGATGCCAGTCTGAAGATTTGCGTGAGACCAACTTCTGAAAAGGCTTTATGTCTAATGTGGTTACCTGCCTGACCTGACAAACATCGATTGCCTCTGAGAAAATGAGGCCCAGCGAGAAGAAAAATGACCCATTCACCATCCAGCCCTCGTGGCTGAAGCAGGAGCAGAGGTTGGACTGCCAGGAACATGGTTGTGCCTGAGAGCTTAGGGAGGCAGCCTGCCCACTGCCTTGTGTCCTACTGCATTTACCATCATGTTACTGTGTTCCTGCTTAAGCTGTCTAATTCTAGGGCTGGTTCCCCTCATTACCTGGGGAAGAGACTACGCTTGTGTCTCCACAGGAGCTGGCCTGAGGTGGATGCCAGCGAGGAACGTCCTCCCGTTCCTGGAGAAGAGACCATCAGCAGCTGGAGAGGATGCAGCAGAACTGCGTCCAGGAGAGGGACCATCGTCAGCTGAAGATGATGTGGCTGGATCCTGAGACCTTCTGACATCCTGGTCCATGTTGCCTCTGAGCGCTGGTGCTTAGGAGGTGGCCAACACCATCACCTGAGAAAGACTGTGTTATGCTTGATGGGTGATTGTGGGCACTGGATCTGCAGAACTTGGATCCTCCACAAGGGATCTGATCCTTTCAATGCCTTAACTTTGTCCTGATGCCTTGTCTTAGTCACCTTTGCAGTTTTGAGGGTGTACTTCTTATCTACAGCACTAGCTATGACAAATGGCTGATAATGCCATAAGCAAAACTATGCTAATAAGCACAAAAGGGGGAATTGTTGTAGTAGACTATGTGTTGGTAAAGAGATAGGCCCTGAGGACTGGAGAGAGAGCCTCTTTCCTGGGCCTGGAGGTGACCCTGGGAGTGCATCCCAGGATGGGCTGAGAGAGGGTTGAGAGTTTGTGGACAGTGCTGGACCTATGGGCAGTGAGAATTGTACTTTGTGGCCTTATAGGGTATTGTTTATCTACTACCATTTTAGGGAATATCTGTGTAATATCCCAGGTGATTGGGGGACACTGTGGTGAACATCTTTCCTGTTTCTATGTTGTTACATCCTGTGTGTGCTGGTATTTAGGGAATTCTGACTGCGCAATAAACGGCTTTGCACTTGGACACTGTGTGGGTGCAGAGTCCATGCCCTTGCGTGATTCCTGCAGGCGGGTACCTGGGTGCACCGGCCCCTGGGAGCTCCCTGGCAGTCCCCCCATGCCCGTGGTGCCCAGCCCCGACCTGAGCCTGTAGGGGCACCTGTGGGGGACAGCAGTGACTCAGAATGTCTCATAGCAGGGCCTGATGGAACACAGGAGACCACAGAGAGGTTATGGAGCCCCAGTGAACCAAGGGTCCAGTGTGACACAGAGGAGCCTCATGGAAGCCAGGGGACCAGAGAAAGGTTATGGAACCTCATGGAAGCATGGCTCCAGTGTGACACAACAGGGCCTAACGGAGCTCAGGAGACCAGAGTGAGGTTATGGAACCTCATGGAAAAAAGGCTTAAAATGACACAGCGTGGCCTCACAGAAGCCAGGATACCACAATCGCTGTATAGAACCTCATGGGACCAAGGCTGGGGTGTGACACCGCGGGTCCTCGTGGAACCCAATAGTCCATAGTGAGGTTTTGGAACCTCATGGAACAAGGGCTCCAGTGTGACACAACGGGTCCTCATGGAATACAAGAGTCCATGGTGAGGTTGTTGAACTTCAAGGATCCAAGGCTCTAAGGTGACACTGAGTGGTCTCATGAAACACAAAAGTGAGGTCCTGGAAGCTCATGGAACCACATCTCGAATGTCTCACAGCAGGGCCTCATGGAAAACAGGAGACCAGAGTGAGGTTTCAGAACCTCATGGAGCCAAGAGTCCAGTGTGACACAGAGGGACCTAACTGGACTCAGAAGACCATTTTGCCAAAACAGAACTTCATAGAACCAAGGCTCTAAAGTGAAAGAGCGGGGCGTTGTGGAACGTGAGAGACGATTGTGAGGCTATGGAACCCTATGGAACCAAGGCTCCAGTGTGACACAGCAGAGCCTCATGGAATGCTAGAGACCACAGTCAGGGTATGGAACCTCATGGAACCAAGGATCCAAATTGTGACAGTGTGGCCAAATGTAGCTCAAGAGTGAGTCCATAGCGAGGTTATGGAATCGCATGGAACAAAAGCTCTAAAGTGGCACAGCGGGTCCTCATGGAACACAATAGTCCATACTAACGTTATGGAAGTTCATGGAACCAAGGCTCTAAAGTGACACAGTGTGGTCTCATGGAACACACGGGACAATTGTGAGGTTCTGGAAACTCATGGAACCACAGCTCAAATGTGTCACTGTGGGGCCTCAAGGAATGCAGGAGACCACACTGTGAGGTTATGGAATCCCATGGAACCAAGGTTCCAGTGTGACACAGGGAGGCCTAATGGAGGTCAGGAGACCAGAGTGAGGTATTGGAACCTCATGGAACCAAGGCTCTGATGTGACACAGCAGGGCCTATTTGAACACAGGAGTCCATTGTGGCCCTATGGAATCTCATGGGCCAAGGCTCCAATGTGATGCAGCAGAGCCTCATGGAACCAAGAGACCACAGTCCCCAAATGGAACCTCATGGAATTAAGCATCCAGCGTGACAGAGCGGGGCCTAATGCAGCTCAGGACTGAATCCATAGTGAGGTTATGGAACCTCATGGAACCAAGGCATAAAGTTGTCAGGGACTGAAGTGGCTCATGCCTTAGACATTGTTATGAAGGAGTTTTGCCCATTATGGCAAGAACTGTATAAAGAAGCTACAACCAGAGAAGCCCACCCCTCCTTGAAGATGCCTGACTGGGACTTTGGACTGTGAGTTAAGCTACCTAGCTAAGATAAAGCGGACACTTGTGCAATCATCTCAGATTGTAGGGAGAAGTAATCAAGGCTGAGGGAAAAGAATGCAGCCAGAAGAAAACCAAACACAGCACAAAATCATCCCTGGCTGGGTTTGGGGTGGAGGAGACCCCAGCCCACAAAGGCCAGGTTTACACAGACTCCCCCCACACTGAGGAGGGACGAGGAGGTTTCAGGTCCATGGTGTTACCTCTGATCAGAGGCGCTGAGCACCCATCCTCCCTCACACAAACTGGCCCAGCTGTGAAGCCTCCAATACTGGAAAGGCCATATCCATGGGACATTCACATCAGAGACAGCGGAGGGGGTGTCATAATCCATCAAAGACCTCCCAAAGTGCTCCCAAAACTTAGGCCTGAGGTCTTGCACCACAGGACTGCACGTGATGCAAAGTGATGCAACAGAGCCACAGTCTGCTGCAAGAGACAGTGTCCAACTGCCCTTCCCCCAGGGAGGTACCTGGGCATTCCCATCTGGCCTGAGCACATATGAATCCATTGGATTCCGTGCTTTTAGGCGGACCCTCACCACCAAGAAGACCAGCTGGAGAGGACCATTGTGACAACGGTGGGATATGTGGAGTGGTGCATTTTCTTTAATCGGTCTCTCACTCTCTTTCTGTCCCCCAAGCATTTTTCTATTTCTTTCTCTTCTCTCTCTCTCTCTCTCTCATATTTGCTATTAAATAAACCCCATACTATAGACTCTGGTGTTGGTCTTGTTTGCACCTTAATTTCAGCAGAGACATTTCTAATTACTTTAAAAATTGGACTGCAACATCCCGCTCTGCTGACAGTTTACACTTAGTTCCATGAGATATCTCTGACAATGTTCTCCTGGGTTCCAAGAGGCTCCACTGTGTCACAACAGACACTTGCTTCCATGAGTCATGGCATGGTCCCAGTTGCACCTGGGTTCCATGAGGCCAAGCTGTGTTCACAGTTGACACCTGGTTCCGTGAGATTCCACTGTGTCACAATGTTCTCCTTAGTTTCATGAGAGGCTGAAGTGTTGACAATTGACCCTTGCTGCCATGAGATTCCATGGCATCACAATGGTCTCTTGGGTTCCACAAGGCCCTGCTGTGTCACAGGGCAGCCTTTGTGCCATGCATTTCCATTGCATCACAGTGGTCTCCAGCTTTCCAGGAGGCCCCGCTGGAAAGCAGTGCACACTTGCTTCCATGTGTTTCCATTGCATCCCAATGGTCTCTTGGATTCCATGAGGCCCTGCTGTGTCACTAGGGAGCCTTTGTTCCATGTTTTTCCATTGTGTCACAATGGCTTCCAGCGCTCTGTGAGGCTGCAACATCAAACAGTGGACATTTCCTTCCATGAGATTCCACAATGTTCCAGTGGTCTCCTGGCTTCCATGTGGCCCCTCTTTGGAGACCCCTACCACTGAGACTTGGTTCCGTGAGGTTCTATTGCATCACAGTGGTTTCCTGGCTTCCATGTGGCCCCTCTTTGGAACACTTGAGACTTGGTTCCATAAGGTTCTATTGCGCCACAATGGTCTCCTGGCTTCCATGAGGCCCCGCTGTCTTTACACTTGACACTTGGTTTGCCAAGATTCCATGGTGTCAATGTGCTCTCCTGTGATTCATCAGGCTGTGCTCTATCACAATGGACACTTACTTCCTCAAAGGCTGGATATGTCCCATGGCACTGGCTTTCCCTCAGGCTGCACTTTGTCACAAGGGGGCCTTGGTTCCATGAGAATCCATTGCCCCACAGTGGTCTCCTGGGTGCCATGAGGCCTTGCTTTGTCATAGTGGAACCTTGCTTGCATGAGCCCTGGCAATGTCCCAGTGGCACCTGGATTCCATGAGACCCTGCCGTGCGACAACTGACCGCTGGCTCCATGAGATTCCATAGTGACATTGTGCTCTCCTAGGCCCCAGGAGGCCTTGCTCTTTCACACAGCACCCTTTTGCTACAAGGTCTGGAAAAGTTTCAGTGTTTTTGTGGCCCTTGTGTTCCATGTGACCCCTCTCTGTCAAAAGTGACCCGTTGGTTCCATGAGATTCCATTGTGTCAAAATGCACTCTTGGATTCCATGAGGCCCTGCTATGTCACTAGGCAGACTTTGTTCCATAGTTTTCCATTGTGTCACAATGCTTTCCAGCGCTCTATGAGGCCAAAACATCAAACAGTAGACATTTGCTTCCATGAGATTCCACTGCGTCACAATGCTCTCCATGTTTCCATCAGGCTGCGCTGTGTCACAATGGGTACTGGATTCCATAAGAGCTGGCAGTGTCCCAGTGGCACCTGTGTCCCATGAGGCCCCACTTGGTCAAAGTAGAACCTTGCTTCCATGAGATTCCATGTTGTCACAATGGTCTGCTGAGTTCCATGAGGCTGCGCTGTGTCACAATGGACGCTGAGTTCCACGTGCCCTGGCATTGTCCAAGTGGCACCTGGCTTCCATGAGGTCCCACCTTGTTCCAAATCGAAACTTTGTTCCCCAAGATTCCCTTGCTTCACAGTGGTCTCCTGGGTTCCATGAGGTCCTGCTGGAAAAGAGCTGACACTTGCTTCCAGGAGATTCCATTGTGTGACAGTGTTCCCCTGTGTTCCATGAGGCCTGGCTGTGTCACAATGGACACTTGCTGGCACCAGCCTTGGAAGTGTCCCCTTGGCACCTGGGTGTTGGGTTCTAGAGTGTAGGGTTTTGGATGGTCGGGACAAACGGGAGACAGAAGATCTCTGGAGCTGGTCTTAGAGCATGAGATTTATTGATGAAGGCGTGGGTGTAAAGGGGACCTGCTAGGAGCTGCCAGATGCAGCTCGAAGCAGGTCAGAGAAGCAGTGAAGAGATGCAGGGGTGCAGAAGTGGTGTAGGAAGAAAAGGGGCATGGGCAAAAGCAAGAGAGTAAGAGAGTAAAAGCAAGAGAGCAAGGGTAAGAAGGCAGGGCAAGAGGGCGCGTTCCCATTTGCAGCACAATAAATCATCTTTTGTGCTGAATATTCTAATTTCCATTAACCAATCTAGAACAAGCTACAAATCTTATAACATTTACATACAAATGTCAGCCTATAGGAATCATTGTATTACCATATGGGGTTACATTTTAAACTCTAAAAACTACATTTTGGACCCTCTGCTAAGCTGGGAGGGTCTGCTCTGACCCTTGGACCTTTCTGCAAGCAGAGGGCATTGTTTAATCAAAGGGGATTATCTTCAGCCAGCTATGCCATTGTTTTCCAGTTGTTCAGTAACTGGAGTTGGGTAATCCAATGTTTGTCTTCATTTCAATCTCGCTTATAGTTTTCATATTCTCAGCATCTTTAGCCAGGCAGTCACATTTATGAGTCTGTTCTCCCACACCTGTGGGAGGCCCTGCTGTGACACAAGTGAGCATTTGTTCCTTGGGATTCCATTGCATCACCGTGCTCTCCTTGGTGCCACGAGGCCCAGCTTGAGCACAGTGGAACCTCGGTTCCATGAGATTCCATGGCATCACAATGGTCTCTTGGGTTCCACGAGGCCCTGCTGTGTCACAGGGCAGCCTTTGTGCCATGCATTTCCATTGCATCACAATGGTCTCCAGCTTTCCAGGAGGCCCCGCTGGAAAACAGTGCACACTTGCTTCCATGTGTTTCCATTGTATCCCAATGGACTCTTGGATTCCATGAGGCCCTGCTGTGTCACTAGGGAGCCTTTGTTCCATGTTTTTCCATTGCGTCACAATGGCTTCCAGCGCTCTGTGAGGCCGCAACATCAAACAGTGGACATTTGCTTCCATGAGATTCCATGGTTTTCCAGTGGTCTCCTGGCTTCCATGCAGCCCCTTTGGAACACTTGAGACTTGGTTCCATGAGGTTCTATTGCGTCACAATGGTCTCCTGGCTTCCATGAGGCCCCGCTGTCTTTACACTTGACATGACTTGGTTTGCCAAGATTCCATGGTGTCACTGTGCTCTCCTGTGATTCATCAGGCTGTGAGAGACACATATTATAATATTGGCTTTCTGCAAATGTTGAAATGGATGTTGTATGTATAATGTTAAAGTAGCTTTGCTGTTGTGATAGATACATATTATAATATTGGCTTTCTACAAATGTTAAAAAAGATGCTATATGTATAATATTAAAGTAGCTTTGTTATGAAGATGTAGCTTTTTAGCAGTAACTAATGCCTTTAATTCTGTCATTAACTAAACTTAGACATAATAGTAAAATAGCGAATATAGTTCTGCTTGTGGTAGATGAGCTGTCTGCTTGGTTGGATAACACCCAATGAACGTGTGATGAAGACCCCTGCTACTGACATGCCAGCTATGGGCAACTACGGTCTGCAGAAACCATGGACCAAAGCCCACTCTGGGGGTGATCATAAAAACTGACTAAAACCACAGCCAAGAAATGGGCATGCTCTAAAAAGGCAGACTCAAGGAGGAGCCATGCTGAACAGCTCCTGGAACATGCAAACTTGTTTAAGGAAAAGTTTGAATATGCGTAATTGATTATGAATATGCACTAGGCTGATGCAATAGGACAGGTATGTAAAGGGTGCCTCAGCAATAACAGGTGTGCTCTTGGCTGAGTGCCAAAGCACCCAGAGCTGTGAATTTTGCTTTATTATCTTTGTCCCCTATTGTCCTTCATTAAACTTTTAAATCCTAACAGGAAAGTGAACCTTGTTTTTCACAGAAGAGCTCACACTGCTGAAAAGATTCCAGCTGTTCTCAAGGCAGAGAGAAAGCTGAAACTGTTAATCTTGTGTAATCTGGTGTATGGTGGTCAATGTCAGCTTTCAATAAAATGTCTTAAACTGATGTTTGCTGTGCTGATGACAGCCTTTTAAACCCAGCCTTCTCCCTGACCTCTCTGCTGTTGTAGTCCCATGGGCAGAGGTTGTTGTCTTTTACCCCTTCCCATGGGCAGGCTGGTGTTCAGCCATCTCCAGGACAGCAGGGCCCCACCCCACGTCCCTGGGACCTGGGAAGACAAAATCCATCACTCCAAATGTCCCCCCTTGCTCCTTCTTCCCAGGCATTTGGCCCTGGCAGTGGAGTTTGCTGCTGGTTGCTGCAGGAAAAAGGAGACCCCTGTGACACTTTGGGGCACATGGAACCAAGGGGTCATTGTGACACAGCAGGGCCTCATGGAACCAAGGAGTCCAAAGGTCTCAAACATTTCCTGCATGGTTCTGCCTTGAGGAAGGGGAACCTTCTTGGTGGCCGCTTGGGCTCAGCACACCCTTGAGGAGGGTGTCTGTTCTCAATGAGGAAACCTAGGAGTGTCAGATTGCTTCAGAAAAAAGAAGAAACCCCCTCTTTGGCTGAGTGCAGCCAGTTCTCCAAGCAGAGCAGGTCCCAGGTGAGTGAGGAGAGACAGGATGGGGTTGGGAATGTGGAGCAAGGTTGTCCACACTGGGACAGCCCTCAAGGCACAGCTTCTCTGACCAGGCCAGACGTCCTGAGGAGAGACCCTGCATCAATATCAGTCACAGAATGCTGCACTCACCTCTTGTCTAAAGAGAAAAATAGACCCTTTAAAATAGGAGTGTGGATTTCTTAGAAGCCCATTGAAATATTTCCCCATAACTATAGTAGGGAATTTACCTAATGAACTGCACTGGAGCAGAGGGAAATCAAGGCAGAGCCATGGTTTGTCAGGACTCGCTTGATCCTAATGAGCCCCATGGTGCATTTGGAGCTGAGCCCTTGAAGCTCAGGGCCTGAGAGGAGATTGCACAAACCTTTCCAGGAGTCAAAGGCAGTGGAAAAACCCAAAGTGTCTTGAGGCATTAATGGCTCTCACTGAGGTCCATCCCCAACACAGGCTCCTCATGGACTCCTTGGAGGAGAGAACTGGAGGCCAGGATTGCACAAAAACCTCTCAGAAGACTCAGTGTGGAAAGGAAAATCCAAAGCACCTTAAAAACCTTGAGTATCTCAGAGCATTAATGAACCCCACTGAGTGTCAATACAAAGCTCTCAGGGGACTCGTTAAAGTAGATAATTGGAGGCCAGGATTGCACAAACCTCTCAGAGACTCAGTGTGGAAAGGAGAATGGAAAGAACCTTACAAAAAAAAAAAAAAGTACCCTGAAGCATTAATGAACCCCACTGAGTGTTGTTACTGACTAAGAATCTCAAGGGACTCATTAAAGCAGATAATTGGTGGCCATGATTGCACAAAGCTCTCAGACTCCAAGACAAAAGCCAAACCCAAAGTCCTTTGAAAAACCTGCAGTCTCTGGGAGCATTAAGGAGCCCCCCAGGGCCATTCCTGACCAAGGCTCCCCAGGGACTCCTTCCAGCAGATCCCTGAGGCCACTGGGATGTGGGGGGATGCTGAGGGCAGGACAAGGGGTGACAGTGCCCAGCCTTGCTGGGGCTGTGCCAGGAGGCCCCAGGGCCTCAGGACAAGGTGTCTCCTCACAGCCCTTGGTGGCACAGACACTGCTGTGCCCCAGGGCACCAAGACTTGGCTTCTCTTTGTCCTCTCCTGTCATCCCTGCCTCCAGTTCTCTGCTCTGACTGGAGCCTGGGGACACTTTCTCAGTCCTGTCCCTCACTGGGACCCATTAAAACTTCAACAAACTTTGAAGTTCAACTCTCACTTGAATTCTTGAGAGGTTTCTTCAGCTCCCTCTGAGGGACTGATGTTCAGGGCCTCAGCACCAAGCCCTGAGAGGGTCATTAAAGTCCTTGTGCTGTGTCTGTGCTGCCGAGCTGGGCCGGGCTCTGGCACAGAGGCAGCTCCTGGCAAGCGGCAGTGCTGCAGAGAGACAGCTCTGGCCAGGAGCAGCTCCTGTGCACAGCCCAGCAGGGCTGGGGCACTGCCTGCAACCAGCCTGGGCACAGAACAGAGGCACCCGGGGCTTCAACTCAGCCTGGGCTGGGAGCACAGAGCAGAGCTCACTCCGGGCTCAGCAGAGCAGAAATCCTCACAGCGTTGGAAACAGTCATTGTCTGGCTGGGGGAAGAGAAGCTGCAGCTCCTGGAGGCATCTCCTGAAGCTGGCCCATGGCACAGCTTTCAGGAGCTTTCCGGAGGACTCTCAGGGCTGCTGCAGTGTGGGGGATGTGGCCCTAGGGCAGGGCTGGGTTTCCCTGCTGCAGCAGCCCAGGCCCAGCACAAGGCAGCTCCCTGTTGCCAGGCTCTGCTGCAGGGCTGAGCAGCCGGGGCTGCAGCCCGGGGTGCCCAGGGCTGTCCTGCAGAGCAGGGTCCTGCAGCCCAGGGCGCTGTGCTGGCCCAGGGACTCTGCTGCCTGCCAGGGGCAGCTCTCAGCCGGCCCCGGGAGCTGCTGCCAGCGCTGGGGGAGAAGCTGTGGGGGGAAGGAGCCACCCTGAGCAGGGCAGGTGCTGCTGCTGAGAGCTGCTGCCTGGGGCAGGGCTGCTCCCAGCTCCACACCAGCCTGGCCACAGCTCCGGAGGACACTTCCCAAAGAAGGTGAGCCCGGGATTGCTGTGAAGATCAGGAGCTTTCCTGAGACTGTTTCAATTTCCTGCTTGAAGTAGAGTGGGAAGGCTGGGGGATGAGAGAAGCAGAACAGGAATTGTAATCCCAGAATCACAGAACATTTTGAGTCTCTGCTATTGTCCTTGTTATTGTTATTGTTATCATCACTCCTCTGATATTATCATTGTTACCTGGTGCTCTCAGGGAGGCTCTGGGATCTGCAGCAGCTGAGGTTCCAGCCCTTGAGGTTCCAGCCAGGCAGGGGTGTCCATGGGAATGAGGTGTCCAAGCTTCCCTGTGCCCTGTGGGGCTGTGGGCAAAGCAGTGCATGGGAAAGGGGAATGAGCTGAGCCTCCCTCCCTGAGATTCCATCATGGGCACAGCCAGGGCTCTCCTCGCTGTGTCCTCCCAAGCTCTGAGCTGCCCTCCTGGGTGCAAATCTGTGCCAGAGCCTCTCGGAGTGCCCTGAATGTCCCCTGGGGAAGTGCAGAGATGCCACAGCTGAGGAAATGCTGCTGGGTTTGCCAAGGGCACCGTGAGTGTCCCTGGCAGAAGGGGGGTGCTGAGACCTTGCCCGGAGACCTTTAGAGAGGGTGAGACATACAAGGATCCCTCTGCTCTGGGCAGGGTCTGGTTTATCCCAGGGTGACCCAGGAGTGGGATTGTGCTCTGATTGCAGCCAAAGGGGCAAGCCCAGGGCAGTTGGGAACGAGCCCATCCAGCCCCTCACCTTGCCCTGAGCCACAGGGAATCCTTTGCCTCTCACCTCTCTCAGTGGCAAACTCGGAGTGCAGCAGAAATGCTGGGGATTTCTGACCTCAGAGAGCCAGGAATGATGTGTGGGTAGGAAAACATTTTGTAAAACTCACTCCTGCCATCCCTGTCCTTTAGACCTGGGAGTGCAGATGGTAACGAGCCTGTCTGCATTAGGAGGGATTCCACTGACCAATCCTGACTATCCAGCCTTATCCCTCTGCCACATGGCCACAAACCCAGGGCAGCAGGGCAGGGATGGCTCCTCGAGAGCCCCCATGCACAGGCCTGGCTGCTCCTGGCACACTCAGACAGCACAGCTGGAGCTCAGGCAGGGAGCTGGGTGAAGGTTTTCCCAGAGCAGGAACAAGGGTGGGTGAGTCCCAGCAGGACAGTCTGCAGGGAATGGCCCAGGTTTGGCTCCAAGCAGCCTGTCCTGACTTGTCCCTGTCCTTTCTCCATGACCAGGTGCCCGTGGCCAGAGACAGCAAATGTCCAACAGCAGCTCCATCAGCCACTTCCTCCTGCTGGCATTGGCAGACACGCGGCAGCTGCAGCTCCTGCACTTCTGCCTCTTGCTGGGCATCTCCCTGGCTGCCCTCCTGGGCAACGGCTTCATCATCAGCGCCGTAGCCTGCGGCCAGCACCTGCACACCCCCATGTTCTTCTTCCTGCTCAACCTGGCCCTCACCGACCTGGGCTGCATCTGCACCACTGTCCCCAAAGCCATGCACAATTCCCTCTGGGGCACCAGGCACATCTCCTACAAAGGATGTGCTGCTCAGCTCTTTCTCTTTCTGTTCTTCATGTCAGCAGAGTTTTCCCTCCTGACCATCATGTGCTACGACCGCTACGTGTCCATCTGCAGACCCCTGCACTACGGGACCCTCCTGGGCAGCAGAGCTTGTGCCCACATGGCAGCAGCTGCCTGGGCCAGTGGCTTTCTCACTGCTCTGCTGCACACGGCCAATACATTTTCCCTGCCCCTGTGCCAGGGCAATGCCCTGGGACTGTTCTTCTGTGAAGTCCCACACATCCTCAAGCTCTCCTGCTCTCACTTGAAATTCAGGGAACTTGGGCTCATTGTGTTCACTGCCTGTTTAGCCTTTGGTTGTTTTGTGTTCATTGTTTTCTCCTATGTGCAGATCTTCAGGGTTGTGCTGAGGATCCCCTCTGAGCAGGGCCGGCACAAAGCCTTTTCCACGTGCCTCCCTCACCTGGCCGTGGTTTCCCTGTTTGTCAGCACTGCCATTTTTGCCCACCTGAAGCCCTCCTCCATCTCGTCCCCATCACTGGATCTGGCCCTGTCAGTTCTGTACTCGGTGGTGCCTCCAGCCCTGAACCCCCTCATCTACAGCCTGAGGAACCAGGAGCTCAAGGATGCCCTGTGGAAACTGAGAACTGGTTGCTTTTCAGAAGCAAAAATCTTCCTGGTTTCTCCTTCAAATCAATCGTAATGCAAGTTATTACAGGCCCAGTCTGCCTTCCAATGATATTGGTAGTGGTTATGGTGGTTGTTTTGATTTATTTTATGCTTCTGCTGAAGTTATGTGCAACTAAGTTTTGCCATTTATCCCTTTTGTCATTCATTCATTCATTCATTTTGAATTTGAGGCAGAATCTCTGCAAATGAGGGTCTGTGCTCTCTGTGTATTTAAATAAAATGAAAGATCCTGCATTGACTTGTTTGCCCAAGATCCTTCCTCTGCTCTTCCCAACTCCTCACTCTCCTTCCCAGCCCTTCTGTGGCTGCAAGGCCAGAGTGCTCTGGCAGCTTGGTCACTGTCGGGCTGTGTTGCTGTTGTACCGAGAACAGCGACAAATGACACAGTCCAAGTCCAGGAAAAGAAAGGCATGAGCCCTTTATTCATCTACAGACCCATTTTTATACCCTAGTTCACCAGCACGACATAAGATCACTGGTCATTGATCATCCCTCTCTTGTACCGGTTGGCTAGAACCCACAACACCCACTGAAAAATATTTTTCCCAATGTGTTCCATAACAATACTGCAAAACAGAACCCAGGTGCATAGATAAAGATAGTTTACAAAACTGTCCTCACTGTTTTCATCTAGACTGCATGTGAAAGAAATGTTCTCACAGAATATTGAGAAAAGACTGAAGAATTTCTCTGCTTCTAGCTTTTTAGCATCCACACTGCTGCGTGTCCGTGCTGTAACCACAGTCAGGGACAGGCCATGGGCACTGCTGGGACACAGCTGGGCTCCCCCACAGCAGCTCCATCAGCAAAGGGCATCTCCTGAGGGCAGGGCAGGAAGGCTTTGCTTTCCTTCCAAAGTCACTCTCATGACTCTCTAGAGGCTCCTTGTGTTCCGTGTTCTCCCAGGGCTCAGTGGGATGACATCAGGGTCCCAGTGTGGCCTTCAAGGGACTCAGGTCTGGGTCAGGTTTTGCTTCTTGGTGGCCACTGCCCATCAGATGGTGAATGGTCAGTGCTGAACCATCCTGGGGCTCTCCAGCTTGTGCCAGGGCTGATGGCAGGGGAATGTTTGGAGGGCCTTGGCAGCTGCCAGGAGAACACAGGGGAGCTGCAGGCGCAGTGTGTGCCAGGGCTCAGCAGGGAGTGGAGCTCGCTGGGTACAGACCTGTCTGGGGTGGGGTCACCCAGAGATAAAGCACTGAATGTCTGCTGTGAGCCAGGAGAGCTCTGCAGCCCCGGGGGACACAGCAGGCACAGGGAAAGGAGTATGGGCAGTGACTCGTGTGACCCTCAGGGAACTTCCCCAGGAGGATCCAGGGCAGCCCCAAGGCCACGGGGCAGCCCTGGAACAAGGCAGGCAGCCCTGAGCAGCTTCCATGGGCATAGCAGAGCCTGTGTGGGAGGGGGTCAGTGCAGGGAGCAGCAGCAGCTGCCTCTGTCTCCCAGCTGGAGCAGCAGAGCCCAGCAGAGCCAGCCCAGGGCCCCGGGCAGCACAGCCCCCGTGCTCTGCAGAGCAGCACCCCCAGCTCGGGGGCTCTGGGCAGCAGGGCAGGGCTGCAGCAATGGCTGCTCAGGCCAGCACAGACGTGTTCCCCTGGCAAAGGCTCTGTGGGCAGCTGGCATGGGCCAGGAGCAGAGCAGGAGCCCGTGTGTGTGCACAGGAGCCCTGGCAAGAGGCTGCCCTGTGCCTGGGCCAGCAGGAGCTGCCTGAGGAGCCCCGGGGCCAACTCTCTGCTGCTGTGCTGGCCAGCGGGGCTGGCCCTGGGGCTGCAGGAGCTGGCTGAGCTGAGGATCTCCTGAGCATTCCAGATACAGAGTTACTGTCCCTGACCTCCAGTGCCTCCAGCTCCTGCTGCAGGGCCAGACCTGACTCTGCTGCTCTGCTGGGCTGGGGCAGGGGCAGGGGCAGGGAGAGGAAAACAATGGACCCTTGGTTGTACGAGTCCCCACAGTGTCAGAATGGTCTCCGTGGTCACATCAGACCCCACAGTGTCTCAATGCACCTTTGGTTCTATGGGGCCCACAGTGTCACAACGGCCTCTTGGTTCCATGGGGTCCTGCAGTGTCACTCTGGTCCCCTTGGCTCCATGTGGCCCCACCGTGTCACCATGGTTCCCCTGGTCACACGAGGCCCCGCAGTGTCACAAGGCACCTTTGGTTCTATGGGGCTGCAGTGTCAGTTTTGCCGGTGGGCAGGGCCAGCACCAGAGACACAGACACCAACTGAAGGTACAGTGTAATTTATTATCATGCAAAACTGAAAAGAATTTCAAAAGCTTAAGCTCA